>OW964573.2:600000-780538 GCA_943138885.2 Tholera decimalis
CGAGCATAAAGTGTTTAACCTCCGTACTCAAGTAATCGAATTGCAATCCACGAAATACTTATTATTGAGGAGTTTCAGTGGCATCTGTGGTCTTCATCATCAGTTCAACTTCCTCAGATGGTACTTTTCGGAAGCAACTGCTCAAGGTACTATAAGAAATATCCAAAACGCTATAGGTGTGCCTATAATATTTGAAGAGTTCCCTCGATTTCTCCAGGATCCCATCATCAGATCCTGATTTCGTAACAATGGGACCAACTAGAAAGTATACCCATTCAAACGCAAAAAGAATTTTTCAAATCGGTCCAGCCGTCTCCGAGTTATGAGGTAACAACATAAAAAAAAAAGTTCAAGACGAATTGAGAATCTCCTTTTTTTGAAGTCGGTTAAAAATGAATGTGACAGTAGAGACCCTGGCACCTTAACTAGGAATACGTCCCTGTATCTTAAGAAATAAACGGTATATTTATGTAGCCAGTTGCTTTCAGGTGTGATTCCCGCAACCAGTGCAACAGCATTTCAGCGAGACTTCTTCACTAATTTGAGACATGCGGCGTCAGGAGGTTTGTTACTCTACTACTAGCTTTCAACAACATTGTCATCAAAACATCTGACATTTCGACTACGTCATCTGACAAATGCTTGCACTGTATGGACAGGCCCACTCATATCCGTGAGCATGTTTCCTCAAAAAATCGCCTCAGACGGTAACCTACAAGGTTCCCATATATTTTTAACCAGTATAGATTGTATGGACATCAAAAGAGATGGAGCCCTGAGTTTGTTTCGGTGTTTCTTCTCAGGGTAGTCAGTTAGGAAACACTGGCCTCATCTAGTATAAATTTACGAAAAAATTACGTGCAAAAGTGTTATTTAATAACCAGTTTTCAAAATAAAGATCATTTAAAACACATCACATTACTAATCACTCCCTTTTCAGTGATATGACCATTCTCAATTCAATCACTCTCTCTTGTATCCATTTCAAGCTTCTTTGCCTTCATATAATCATTCAAGAGGAGCTTGTTGCTAAATAATAACAGTCGTATATAATAAGCAACGCTTGCCGATTTTGGTCGTGCATCAACATATCCATATTTCTCCGTGCCTCGGGAAGCACGTTAGATCGATGGTCCCGGCTGTAATTTGTACATATTTTACAGTCGTAACGGGGAGTCAAAAGCTAGAAAAGCTGACACCGGTCTTGGCAAGGGTATCGTGTTACCCAGCTAGTGGTCCGATAGGCAGATGCTCCGTGTATAACTCTAGTAATCAGCTGCCTGCGGTTAGACTGGAAGCCGAAAAGGCTAAGCAGATGATGATGAATCATTACTCTCTTCTTTTCTTGTCTGATATCATATATTTAAACTGCATGCAATATACCTATCTTATTCTTCTTGATAAATTCTTTAAAAAAATATCCAAAAATCAGCTACGCAAACTCCGCTTGCTGATGCTGACATAAGATTATCAAGAGTACAGGCGACAGGGCGTGTTTATGATCTTATGCGGAGCATGATCGGAGGTGGACTCGTGTCTGTGGGCTAATGCCGCATAATTATGCACTTGAGATCTGAGCCGTCTGTGAATCCCTCTTTTGCTACGAACGACTTGGGACCGCAGTTGTTAAGGCATTTCCAAGCCGCCCATATTAACAGGTATGTATACAAATGTAATATATATATTGTTCTGTCCATAGAACCTCCTGTCGAGAATGACCTGCCGCCGCAGTACTCCGATTGCTCGCCATGCAGGATGAACAAAGGCGTCGATGAGCTGTCACCGCCTTATGAAGCTGACCAGCAACCACGACAGGACGCTTTCATTAAACACGAACGTAAAGCCTGCGCTGAAGATCACACTCCAGATATGAAGGCGGAGCTAGTATTTGACAACGGTAGAGTAGTAGAGAGGCTGAGCTTACAATTAAATAAAGAAACAGGAGGAGCCAGCGATGATGAAATCGAAGTACAAAGTACTAGAGTCACGGATATTACAGACAAAGTTATGTTTGTTAATGAAACTGGTAATATAAAACGTGATACTCAATAAGTGGATTGATTCGGTAAACCAACTAAGAAACACATTATTATGTTTGCTGCGTCGGTGTCCGCAGGAGAGGCCCGACAAGCGCTACGGACGTTACTGTTAATGGGTTTAATAATTTAAGATTATTTTTAAGAAAATTTTGTCAAATGATTTAGAGAGTCTGTTACGTTTATAGAAATAGTAATTTTATGTTTTACTTATTAAATATTTTAAATTGTACCTTTTTAGGGTTCCGTAGCAGAATGGCAATAATCGGAACCCTTATAGTTTCGTCATGTCTGTCTGTCTGTCTGTCCGTCCGTTCGTCCGTATGTCACAGCTATTTTATTCCGAAATTATTAAGGCTATACATGTGAAACTTGGTAGGTAGATGTATTCTGTAATCCACTTTCCGATTTTAAGATAAAATAAAAATACTGAAAATAAAGGGAACCCCCCCATACATGGAATTGAAACTGAAAATGTTTTTTCATGAAACCTATACGTGTGTAGTATTTATAGACAGTTCCTTAAAAATTACATTGAGGTTTCTAAAGCCACTTTTTCATAAAGTTAATCGTTTAAAAGATATACGCTTCCAAAGTGGTAAAATGTGTAACCCTCTAACTTCTACAATAATGGAGTGAAAAATAAAAACAAATATATGCTGTAGATCTTAATGTAAACTTTCAAGCAAAATTAATTTGAACGAGATCTGGGCAGCAGTTTTTGAGATACAGCATATTTTCTAAAACCGCAAAATCATCAATCACATATGTAATTACTAGACTTCATATGAACCTAGTTATCTAATTGTTCTATAGTTATATCCAGTGTTTTGTTTTATTTATATTTGTTTTGTTTAACGGTACACGTAGGTAAAGATTAATATATTAATTATTATTAGGTGATTATTTAAGATAATATTAGCACATATCGCCTGAAATATAGGTTTACTTAGATCAGGCACACGTATTTAAGTACCTAAAGCTAAGCAAGACTGTAAGTCTAGTTATAAGAAATTTGAATAAACGATTTGATTTGTATATCTGTGTATATTTGTGTAATTAGCTTTGTACATATATGTATCACCTCTTCTTCAACTCTCCTGTCGCAAGTCTGCTGGAATAAATTTCTTATAAAATAAGCAGCACCTTTGTTGTGCTCTTTTGTCTATATTTGTTTTATCTCTAAAGTCATGTGTGTATATAAATACATTAAAATATTTTCTAAACCCTACAACCCCCACCTAACTTTATCGTGCAAGTACAATGATATTTTAAATATCATTTTGCAAGTACCTTGCCCTTATGCCGCACTACATGCCCTTAAGAGGAGGCTCCCTGTATTGTATGTAACTTTGCATTAATATTCTGAAACAATTACGCATACAATCAAAATGGAACTTTATGATATGATTTATTGGATCTTTTTCTTTACATATGTAGACCATTTTCGTAATTGGAACAATTTCGTTTGAACCATTGGATTGTGTTACATAACCCTCAAGTCATCTCGACAGAACGCCACTATATACCAAGACTGGTAAGGGAAGCGATTGAGATTACCAAATACGACAATTTCAATCGGGAGGATGGGTTTCAACTGTCGAGGGCCTGGAATCCAGTGGTTTAAATGTGTAACAACCGAAAAAGTTCCGTAGAAAGTTCGCGAGTCGACATGGTGAGTTTTGTGTGTCGGGAACCAGAATCGAGTGTTTAGTGATACATGTGACAGTGGTAGCGGTGTCGCTAACAGAAAACGAACGAGAAATAGGGTAGACCGATTTGTCTGCTCATAAACTTCCACCCGCAATTACTTCAGTTCATCCGTGATCATGGCGCTTGCAACAGTGCCGAAATATCGGAAACTCAAAACAATAAATACACATGGTAAATATCCGGTTTTAATTTCTAATGATAGTGTTAGTGACCATGTTAGCTTAAAAACTTATAATTCATTTTTTAATCTAAAATTATGTCTTTTTTAAAGATTATTCAAAATTTAATCAACATCATTATCCAAACACAACATAACAACATTATTATACATAACCAAAATAATGTAGATGGAAAAAAGATTAACTTATGAGATCAAGACTGTTATTTTTAATTAGAATAAATTTATAGTCATCTGTTTTTCTTACATATATATGACCATTATTAACCCAGACAAATTTATATCCCAACTCCTTAGCTTTTTTACGTGCGGCAGCATGTAACGACTTATTTCCTGGAGACAGATGCTCTGACACAAATACCGGCCTCTTATCCCCGGAAATACCCAGCAATGAGGTATTCAGCTTCTCCATGGGGTTGGACTTATTGTATCTGTATACCACAGAGTAAAATTCATCACGAGTCCTTACATTTTTAAAGAACAATGGCGAATCCTCTAACAAATTTTTGTTGGCATAATTTTGTAGCGTCTATTAATGGAAAATATACAAGAATATAGAGTTTCAATTCATGATCATTTTTGCCTTAAGATCCACTATTAAAGGAACTCTTGAAAAAAAGATATTCGTTGAAGAAGTTTTAGAGGTTATGTCTGGCCATTATTACGTAAACCGATTTATTGGAAGCAGACTGGTACCGCAGACTTGATTACATCCATAGTCAACGTTAGTGTGGAAAACATAGACCTAGTAGTGAGCCATTGTCAGTTGGCCAGGGGTCTCCCGCCCACGATCTCACGGCAGCATGGAAAAAGTGGCTGTCGTAACCGATGGCTGGGCACGCCGTAATCGCGGCGATAAGTCCCGTCTTTGAGAAGTGGCTGGAGAGACACCACGGCGTCCTCACCTTCCACCTGACGCAGGTGCTTACTGGACACGGGTGTTTTGAGAGGTACCTATTTCGGATTCAGCAGGAGGACACGCCCGAGTGTCCACATTGCGTGGACCACCCGGAGAACACGGTGGAGCATACGGTAGAGGTGTGCCCCGCTTGGGCAGAGCTTCGCCGTTTCCTCGTTGAGGCTATCGGCAGCGGTGACCTCTCGCACCCGGCCCTGGAGCGGAGCGAGTGGGAATAGAATGCAGTCGCCTCCTTCTGCGAAGCAGTAATGCTAGCGAAAGAGAAGGCCGAACGCGCGAAGGAGAGGCAACTTTCTTCCTCACGCCCCAGCCGCCGCGGACAACGCCCCGTGCCTCGGGGATCGCGAGCCGATCTCCGGCCACCGTAGGCGCGGGCTTGCGGACGGCGAGCAGGGGTATCTCACCGTCCGGTAAGGACCAAGCCCGGGTCAACGGCGCATCGTGTTCCACGCGCGCCTCAAAGAGCTGTCAGCACCAGTGACGGGGCCCCATAAGGCCATTGCTTGCCGGTGCACAAACCCGGTAATGTTCTAACGAGATACCGCGGCCCTGGAACTTAAGAGCAGCTGAGGGAACAGGGTGGGTTTTTAGTCAGTAGTAGTCTGATACCACTCTTGGTAAAGCGGAAGGGATTCCGTTTTACCCAGAGCGGGAGAAGTCATTCGATGATTTATCCCCCACCCAGGAAAAAATGGGTCCCCCGCCACTTCCAAGGCATTAGAAGTTGATTATATCGAAAATCTGTTTTAAACAAGTCAATATGCGTTATGAAAGCTATAATTACAGGCATTAAGTATTACAAGTTAATTGCGGCTCTGTCTCTAGGATGGCAACGCATGTACCTACAATGCCTTTTGTAATACAGATCCATATAGGCCGCGGCGATCACTTTCCATCAGTCGGAACATCTGTTTGCCATCCTCAAATATGGGTCTTAAAATACTATAAAAGTAGGTAATAGGTACTTATAAAAATGAAACAATTTGTTTTACTTATATATGTGTGTATTTATTCTTAATCTTCTCTCATGATAATATCGTCCGAAAAACCTGCTGGTGTAGTAATAGTTGTCTGATGTCTGGCCCATCCGAGATACCAAACTACCGTCATGGTAAGCGCGCAACATCCGACAGTTCGTCTTCCTACTAAGCAACTGCAACAGTACTCTATTATTCCTGCACGGCCGGGCACATTATTTTCTATTAATATAATTATACGTATTGCCTTCTAGAGATATGGCGTGATTTAATTTTGCCTCTAATAAGGTTTGTATTACAACTGCCTCTAAGATTGTATTCAGATGAATTTACTCGCTTACTGCATACCTCAATCCTGTATCCGCCTTGGAAACGTACATGTTCACCATAATATGAACGTGCTCGTCGTATTTGGTACGATCCCAGGGTGAATAGAATGAGGTCTCTATATTCTAAGACAGGAAAGTAAACATTGTTTCTGTTTGCTGATATGTTTTGGAAATTAGAAGTTCTTCTATTCATATGGACAGCCTCAACCATACTAGCCAGATTATTTTCTAAATTCATATTTTGCCTAATTATGTTTAATATTTCTTTGGCATATTCACTGTCTTGCAGGCGAGCACCAAACTTATTTAGTAAAGCTGCTGCTATTTGGAAGTTTTGCATCATGTGGGGAAGTGATCTATGGAAATATTCTTGACTCAGTAATTTAAAATCTCTTTTAAAGTAACCATTGACCACTTTTATTTATGCGGCAGTTAACACACATTATGCGAATAGGCATTACACGACTTCCAATTGTGATATACAAATGGATGCACAAACAACAAAGTCCAAAGTATCAGGTAGAATCGTAGTCCAAAAAAGTCAAAGCAAAACGTCGACAGCGTAAATAGCAGCTGATCGGAATCCTTAGGCAAGCACTAGTCGCAAGGAAAAACTGAGTTTATACACAGAAGCAGTTAATAATTTCAAAGGTACGGAAACACAACCGACATTACACGAGATAGCAGCAGTTGTCAATACAGAATATATATTACTTTACTCTTTGGAATACACCTTACGCAGATGTCAATGTCATGTCGTATTGTTGCCATACTTTGCTTGCAGTATGACTTTATTTTAGAATTCTTAACAAAAATCTGCGATTATATTATTATGGTTTATCAATACGCTTGTAAAGTATACTTATGTAATAAGGGCAAAGCACTTTAAATAAATTGGAGTAGATTTACTAATATATGGCAGAGAAACCAGCAGAGAACTTTCAACTGAGACAATATTGGCTAAAAGACATGAAGTCAAATTGTAAAGGAAAAAAATAATCTAATCCCTTGCAAGGATCTTCTACCTGTTGATCCCTTGTGATCATATTCACAGATAACTTTATCATATTACTTAGTCAAATGTATTTCCAAAAAAAAATATATTTTTTATTAGAGTGGGTCAGTTCATAAGCATGTCTTGAAAAAAACTAAGAAATTATATTATTAACATTTGCAAACATGACATTTATAGACGCTCAAATATTCTATTAACAATTTTTTCGCCTTTGTTCTTTGACTTACTTAACTAAACAACTACTACATTTACATTTATTAAACTTACTTTCCTTATCTAGTTTGGCTACTCTGGTACACTTAATAACGTCATCCTCCTGTAGCTTATGACTAACCACTTTAGAACATTGTTGTAAAAGGACAGGTAAATTTTCGCTAAGAAATTCAGGAACACCCTGTATTTCCAGGTTATTTTCTCTTAGATGTTGCTCCAAATTGTTGAGACGTTCAGATCACTCTGTATCAGTATTATTCATAAAACCAAACTTTTTAGATAGTGAGGCATTGTCCTTGACTAATGTTTCGACCATTTTCTTCATTTCATCATGCATTGTGCTCATGGTGTCAACAGAATGACGAAAATCCAACATATCATTCTTAATCGACGATAACTCAGACTTCAAAATACTTGTGATCATCCCTGGCAATTCAGCCTTAATCACTTTGAGTACTTGTTCACTTATCGCCGATATAAATTCTTCTCCTTCTCCTTCTCCAGTTCGTCTGGAGGAGCATTGCTTGTGTAGTGTACACAGACTAGTTTTCGGAGAGTGAGTGGAACTGGAACAATTGTTGTTTGATACACTGTAATTATTTTTATATAGCAGTAGTATCAGCTATAATAATAGTAGCAGCTCAGTAGATAGAGTTGCGAGAGACAATCAACGAAAAGCTACCTTTCAGTATGGATAACGCTCAAAAGGGTGTGTAGAGTGATAATTAGACTAGATTGTGAAGTTCTACAAAGATCTCCATATGTTTAAGTCTAAAATACGTCTGTGTCATTAACTGTAGTCATCTGTAGCAGTAGTCTATGATCTGGCTTTGCCTGCAGAATTCTCAATATTTACAAAGACTAACCTCTTCTTGTGGACTTGGTTTAAACTTTGCCAAGTCACGATACAATATTGTATAATGATGATTGTATTAGAATATATTTTGTGAGTTGTATTAAAATTTTACTGCAAATATATTTAGGTACCGATGACGATTTTGCTCCATTTCAAGAATCTGTAAAATGTGTTTGTCCTTACTTTAATATCAACGTTGAAGTTTTTGACAGTTAGGAATACTATGTATATGGTTTGTAAGTGCCTTGTAAAGTTTGCACCAAACCCATTCTATATATAGCCTGATTAAAAAAACGACGGGTTGCACTCCGGGAGTGCCGGCAGAAGTGAAAACTTGAATATTAACGTTGTGCATTTTTGATATTTTGGAATGGTTAGGGAATAATTTTGCACGAATTGCTTTAATTATCAGTATAAAAGTACTATCATTTATGTGGTAGAATACAATATTTATTTATTGCGCTATCGTACACAAACATGACAATTTATATTACATTAAAAAGTTTATCTCTCGAAACAGCAGGCGCAGGCATACATTTTCGCCGCGCCGTAGAAAGAGAGGGGGATACTTCCTCTCCTACGCCGCGCCGACTGTCTACTCTCCGTCCGTCTTACGAATTTTCGATCAGGTCACGTGTCCTGACGCGAGTTTAACATTTTTTACCCATTGCAAAAAAGTGCACAACGCCGCTAAAGAAGTTTTCACTTATCCTAATCCTTCAAAAATTTACGAAATTTCAAAGGTTGCCCTGGTTTGCCCATATAAAATTTCCACGACATAAGAAACACTGTATAATGCTTCCTATCTCATTTTCTCCCACGTTAAATCTTATGAATTTATGTGTCTGTCTCTTTTTACGGTCGCTTTTTCGTTTCATAAAATTTGAAATCACAACGACGCTAAAGAAGTTTTCACTTCAAAAAACCCTGTTTCTTGCTGCTATTCAAGGCTAATATTTAAATGAGTTTCCCGTTTTATTAAGGTAAATAAAATATAACTTAATTTTAATTACTTTTGTAATAGAATTTACTTAATTAACAATCCACATTATCAATTATTTTAAATAAATCGCTTAAATCCCGACTTGGCGTTTCATTTGAAATTTCGGAATTCTTAAAGTAATACATGTTTACATTATATAACTGTAACATTTTTGGAGATGGAGACAGATGAAGTAAACGTAACGCAAGATCCACCATCACGTTTCGTGTCATCATCAAACTTAACAGCATTTCAAGAGACAATCGGTTTCGTAATTTGTTTTTCAGTATATGATATATCGAAAAAGCGCGTTCAATTTTAAAATGGTACAGTCATGAATGCAAGTGTAAGTTTGGAAATATTTTCAAGACGCTTATTAAATGCCCACTAGCGTCACAATCATCAAATACTTCCGAATATTGCCTAGAACTAGTACCTACATAGATATACTACTTCCTAGTACTAGTACATAGATAATCTGTAATATAGTAGTACTAGGCCGCTGACGGCCGCACGCCCCGCGGCCAATTATGTGATGCTTGTAAATGTATGTATGCCCCTAAAAATAGCCCTACTTATTTTTGGGCCCAAAAAATCCCAATAAGCATTAGTTTACCCTAAATTTGGGGCTAATAGCCCTAAGAAGGATAGCCCTAAGGAGTTGAGGGGAATTTTTTATCCAGGATTAAAATCCTGGATAAAAAATTCCCCTCAACTCCCCCCTCAACTCGCCCCTCAACTCGATCCTCTACTCGCCCCCAACACGCACCCCAACTCGCCCCCAACTCGCCCCCCAACTCACCCCCCAACTCGCCCCCCAACACGCCCCCCAACTCGACCCCCAACGCGCCCCCAACTCGCCCTACCAACTCGCCCCCCAACTCGCCCCCCAACTCACCCCCCAACTAGCCCCCCAACTCGCCCCCAACTCACCCCCCAACTCGCCCCCCAGCTCGCACCCCAGCTCGCACCCAACTCGCCCCCAACTCGCCCCTCAACTCACCCCTCAACCCACCCCTCTACTCACCCCTCAACTCACCCCTCAACTCACCCTTCAACTCATCCCTCAACTCCCCCCTCAACTTCCCCCTCAACTCCCTTCTCAACTCCCCCCACAACACCCCACCAGACCCCCCACCCCCCTCCCCGCCCCAACACGGGACCCCCACCCCCCTCCCGCCCCTACACGGGACCCCCCTTACCCCTCACCTCCCTGAACTCCCCATGAGACCCCCGTCCCCTACCCCGCCCCCCTCTTAGGGATACCTCAACCCCCGCGACCTAACTTCTAGGTCTAGGTCTAGGTCCCAACAGATGCTAAAGAAGTTTTCACTTCAAAAGTGCCCGTCTTACGATTTTCGATCAGTCACGTGACCCTGACGCGAGTTTAACAGTTTTTACCACAGAAATAAAAAATATAGGAGAAGTGGTAAGGGGGCGTATCGGTGTCCGCGCGACATGGCCACAGGGCTCATGTCACAGGCAAATGGCCGTCTCCGCGAACTAGTGTGCTTTCGACGGCGATCGTGATAACATATATGAATGCCGAGTTGTTCTGTGGTATCTTGTAAAAACCGAAGCCAAAAACAAAACTATGTGAATCATGGAATCACTTACCATATGTAAATACAAGTATTTTACAATATTTGTCTTTAAAATCATGAAAAACAATAAATCGTAAAATATTTCTTGGTTTTACTATGTTATTTTTGTTTTCAAATATCAGAACGACTGTATTACTTTTGCTATAAATACATTGCTCCTTAACCACTACCTGAGTTCGTCACTAAGTAACTGGACAAGCAATGTAAAAATAACATACGAAACTGTATTACGCGGATTCATCGCGTAGTGAGGCCGCCACTTCTTGCGACGAATTAGTGATGTGCTTGTGCAGATCCACTAACGTAGGCTATCGACAGCAATGTCGATTGACGAATGAAATATTGCTATTATAGTTTAGGGGTTTTTCAACCGACGACAAAAAAAGGAGGAGGTTAGCAATTCGACGCGTATATTATTATTATTTTTTTATGTATGATCACCGATTACTCGGAGACGGCTGAACCGATTTGGAAAATTCTTTTTTGTTTGAAAGGGTATACTTTGAAATTGGTCCCATTGTCACCAAGTCAGGATCTGATGATGGGATCCTGGAGAAATCGAGGGAACTCTTCAAATATTATAGGCACACCTATAGTGATTTGAGTATTCTTATTAGACAAGCTTACAGAGCCCTGCGCACCCAATATAATAACGTCTTTAGGAGGCTGTTGGGGCTGCCGTGGCGCTGCAGTGCGTCTGGCATGTTTGCAGAATCACATACTAACGGCTTTCAGGCCATAATTCGTAAAAAAGCAGCTTCACTGCTGCAGCGCTTACGAAGCAGCGGCAACAGCCTCCTCAGGACAATCGCGGCGAGATTTGACTGCCCTTTTCAGCGACACTGGATTTTTTTTTTTATGCTTATTGTTTTAGTTATCTTTTTCTTTTTTTTTTTGTACTAACATAGTTTAAGGTTAAATTGTTACTAACACTCTATGGACTTTGTCTGAAATAAATGATTATTTCTTTTATTTATTTTTTATAGAAACTTGTGTAGTTGCATTCGAAAAGCACCATTTGTGAAGTAGACCTGATGATAAAGACCACCGATGGCCACTGGAACTACTCAATATGTAAGTAGGAATAATAAGTAGTTCATGTGTTCCGCTTCGATTACTTGAATGTGGTTATTAAGCACCATATGCTCGTCATAATGCATATGGTGAAGTGAAGCTGATGGTCAACTACCAGGAGAACTCCTCAACAAATAGCAGCCCAACATTGGGAAAAGCAATATTTTGTAAATGAATATAAGTAGTTTACATTTAGGCTCTTGTAACTAGGTTAATTAAAAATCGTCCAACTAAAAAGAGTGAAATAAAAACTTTTTACCAAAAAATTAAACCGACTCCCAAATAACACTACAAAGTGAAAAATAACTTTAATTTCGGAAGTCGGTGCCAAAAACGAAAATACAAAACTAAAGACCGATGAAAGATCGATGTAAATAATGTTTTTTACTTATTTTGATTTTTTTACAGAGTAGTAGAGAAATGCGTAACCAATATTCGTAAAGTTAGTTACTTTAATTTTAGGTTAATAATCGGTGGTGTTTTTCGGTTTAGAATTATCGTATGTTATGCCTTATCCTATGTTGCTGTTTCTTTATTTTTTTATGGTTTTTGTATTTTACTTCCAATGAAGCTTCGAATGCGTTATAATAATCGGCATGGTTCAGATAATATATTTGTGAATTTAGCTTAAAATAAGTCAATATATTCATGCTATTTATTTGTTATGCATGGATGTGTGTTTGTTTTCAATATATTTAACAATTTCTCTACTAACTAGGATTTTTCTTATAACAAAAACCTATTATATCCTACTAAACTATTACCTGCGGGGTAATTGCGTAACACACTTACAGTAGGAATCGGTTTCATTATGCTAAATCAACAACACTCACTGAGGTATTTACGTTGTTGAGCAGACCAATATTTCGAACATATGAAGCAATGGATTAGCAATATACGTCAAAATCATTCAGATCTTGATTTATAGTGTGTTACGTAATTATTGCGATGCTTATTATATGGTGACGTTTAGAAGTAGCTTAGGATGTATGTAAATGATAAATAAGTGGTTTTCGTACTTTTCAATTCTTTTTCATACTTTTGCTTCCCAAAATATGGTAATATAAAAAAGGAATAGATTGATGCCACAGGCATGCCACCTAACTGGTACCCTACAAAAAATAGCACCATAAATGCTCGGTTCACTTCGGCGCAGAAATGTTCCAGCCTCTAAAGAAAAGTCTCAGGCTTTTTGAATGGACAATTCCAAAATTAAGAGTACAACTGACTTTTGCAGAAGTGGGTTAAATTTTATTTTATTACTGAAAGCTATTCTCATGTTTTAGGGCATTCATAAAATCAGTCATTCAACTTTTCAGGATTCTATACAACCTATACGGTTGGTATGTTCCGATCAAGAGCGTAATGTAAGTTAACATCAACTTCTATTTGACTTATCACTATGATAATTAAATATTAAGATTTAAGTCGAAAGCGCCAGGGTAGCCCTTAATACTTAGTAGGTAGTACTTAATAATAATTATCTAATGTTATGTTATTAATAATATGTTTATAACAATAAACATAATTATTATTAAGAACATAACATAAAAACCCTAAACTACATATACACACCTAAAAATAAACTAAAATATTGCATCCAGAAATTCGTGCGCATCGCTGTCCACTGGCAATGTGCCCAAAAGACTGGCGGCATTGCCACGTTGTATGGCAATGCTTAACCTCTGTCCAAGGTAAAAGCCAGCCCTTGGGTCACGCGAAGTGTCAACTAGGCGTCTGGACAGATCTTTAAATAATTTGTGAGCACTCGGACCCCACGACCCCAAGGTTTCAACCCCAAACGGCTCGAAAATATAACTACCAACAAGGTTATTATATTTCCGCCGCTTGAGGTTCTCAGCAGCCGCAGCGGCAGCGCCAGCGCAACAAGATGAGCTAGGAAGATGGGATGGCGCAAGAGTATCGACACAAGTTGCGTCCCACACTAAAGGCCTACCCATCTTCCAAGGAAATAAAGACATACCGTCCGGTCTTTTGCCATCGTCGCGTGCCAGGCCATTTGGTTCTAAAACAGCTGGAACGCCGACAGTGACAAGAGCTCGTCGGATAATGTCGTTAATATTCGCGTGCCGTGCTATGCGACCCGCGCTGCGGCCGCATGAAAGGCCGTGGTGACCGAGGCTGTTGACAACTTCGCCACAGTGACAGCGATGAGCAGAACAGCAGGGAGCACCTAATCGAAGGGAAGCAGCGAGGCGGAAAGTAGTATCATCGAACAAGGTGCCTATGTTCGATGACGGAAGTGCATGGAGCCAGAGACCCGACTCCCATTCACCCACAGCCAGCAGGCGCGCACGCTCTGCAGCCGAAGCAGATGTGGCAATAAGGTCACTCTGAACTGCTTTACAGAGCGGCTCATCCCACCGCCTCTGAGATGATGGATTGTCGGGTGGATTTAGGTTCGGGCAAGCGAGTCTCCAGGTATCTATAGCCTCGGTGAAATACGGCACATTGAAATCAACCAGTGATGGAGCTAGGATATTCCTGATTAATTTCTCAGTGCCGTGTACCGAGGATACAAAAGCCGGTAGACTGATACTAGTAATTTTGCGGACGCCGAGACCACCCATACGAATGGGAAGAGTAGCTTGTGCCCAAGCTCGGTCGTCCATAGCCACATTTAAAATTCCTGTCAGAGTTTGACGAATAATTTGGTCCATTTTTTCCAAAAGGTGAGGATGATGCCATAGATGTGAAGAACGAAGAAAATACATTAATTTGGGTCCAAAACAACAGTAACGAATTAAGGTGATGGCCGAATGCATATTAATTTGGTATATCCTGTCCAAGATGTCATTAAAATTTTGTATTTTTTCCTCGACAAAATCGGGAAAGGAATTCTCATAAATTGGAGACCCAAGAAGACGAAGAGAACTTTTTTCCACAATTTGGATATCTGGGGCTATTGCGTTGAATTTTGAAAGTGTCAGTTGTCTGTCAGTACTGTCGGATATAAATAGTTCACACTTCGAAAGGTTGAGGTCCAATCCTATGGAATGGAATTGATTTATTAAAAACTGTAGATCATCTAATACCGTGTCTACATCGCCTCCCAGGGTTCCATCATCGAGATACCACACATTAAATTTCGAATTTAACTGTCGAATGATTGGGTTAATGGCTAAACTGAAGATCGCTGGCCCGAGGGGATCACCTTGTTGACAGCCAACAGCTGATTCCAAAAGGTTTTCCTTATAAAGTAATTTAGTCGGATGTCTGTAACATTGCCAAAGAAAACTAAAAATTTGTGGTACTTCTTTTTTAGTTTCTGCCAACAAAGTGTCCCTATTGACTGAATTAAAAGCATTTTTAATGTCAACCTTCAAGATGACCTCTCCTTTACCTGAATTTAAATAGGTCGTCAAGGCATGTACGGCAGCCTCACAACCCCCTTTGGAACCGTAACCCAGTTGCAGGGGTTGAAATTTGGTCGAAATATCCTCACCATAAAATTTAGAGCAAATCTTGGCTGCCATACGACGGTAGGTAGTTCCCACGGCAATGGGACGAATGCCGCCATCCCTCTTGCGTAGGGCACATAGATTGGCCCCGTACAAGATATCGGTGACGGTTTCGTTCACCTGGCCTGAGAGCATAAGATTAATCAGAGCCGTTAGCTCCTTCAAAAGCAACTCACCAGCCTCTCCGGCGCCTGAGCTGAGTAGGTCCTTCAGGTGCTGCGGACTCAGCCCATCGAGGCCGCCAGCAGAGCCGCTTCGGAAGGAACAAACGGCTGTGATCACCTCTTGACCTGTAACGGTGAGGGTGTTTATGTCCTGATCGGGGGGGTCGGGAAAGGAAAGACCATCCGCTGGGGCAGGGTGTTTGCTCTCCAGAGCTGCGAGAGTATCTGGAGAGTATGGGGCCACCACATCACTACTAAAAAGTATCCTGGCAGCTCCGCTAATGTCAATTTCTGGATGCAATATTTTAGTTTATTTTTAGGTGTGTATATGTAGTTTAGGGTTTTTATTTAAATTAAAATTGTATTCTTTCATGTAAATAATAAACGTATTTAATAAACTTTATACAATAAAAAAAAAAAAAAAAGAACATAACATTAGATAATTTTTTAAATTTTTTTAGGCACCTGAAAATGAACCAAATAAAAAATGGCATGTCCAGAAAATATTATAATAACAATTATAATATTTTCTGGACATGGCATTTTTTATTTGGGTCATTTTCAGGTGCCCAAAAAATTTACAATAATAAATGGAAGAATCGATAACTTTCCGATTTAGTCAATCACTAGCGTATATGTAAAATAAATTGCTTTTGCACAGCACAACGATAGCGACCGATGTTTTTGTGTGGGTAAGTTCTACGGTGCATGGTAAATACACGCTGTGTATGACGGAATAAGGTTTATTATTGATTGTATAGTACGTTTTGATTTAAGAAATGCGGGTGTGTGCGCGATTGCGTATCTATTGATTTTATTAAACTGCATGTGTAGTTGTTGCCCCGCCCAGCGCCTAACTGGAGACACACGGTTCCGATATAATTTCGTCTGTTGACTACATCTACTTATTTATTTTATCTATGGTTTTTACCCATTACAAAAAGTGCACAGCGCCGCTAAAGAAGTTTTCACTTCAAAAAAACGGTACATACCTAGCAAAGGGTTAAAGGACTTAGTATCCCAGGATTAAATTTGCTCCAAATGAAGCCCTTACAGGAATCTATCGTATTTCTAATCACTTGTATATATTTGTATCGCATGTTCTACATATAATTATATCCGTACCCACGTAAGTAGGTGTTCGCTAACCAAAGATACCGGAACAGTAGACAAGATTTAAGATATTTTGTAATTTTGTAGTTCCCGGAGTCCGCACACGTAGTGTAGTGACGACGTAGTCATCGAACACAACCGATGTAACATATTCCTATTATTCCTAGAAAATTGTCTCTAAATCTATTACCATTTTTATTAAAATTTGTTTCACTTGTAATATTTTGCATTATTGATTCTTGTACACACAGACAGACACAGTTCTTCTTCTTCGCTATTTTAGGGTACCGACTTTGATTTCAGGAACGGGTACAGATATCGAATCTTTCAGTGAAAAATTGGCCAAGTGCGAATCAGACTCGCCCATGAAGGGTTCCGTAGTAACTATAATAATATAATATAATATGTATATCTATATGACGAATAAAAAAAACCTTAAAAAATTTCTTAAGACAAGCTTATTTACATTTTTACAACTACGCTAAGTAACTTTGTTTTTCATAGTGTTTGTATGAATTACAAAGTTATATTTGCGGTTTTAGAAAATATGCTGTATCTCAAAAACTCCTGACCCGAATTCGTTCAAACTTATTTTGGTTGAAAGTTTATATTAAGATCTACAGACGTATATTTTTTTAGATTTTTAACTCCATTATTATAGAAGTTAGATGGGGGACGGGCGGACACATTTTACCACTTTGGAAGCTTATATCTTTTAAACGATTGACTTTATGAAAAATTAGTTTTAGAAACCCTTATATCATTCTTAAATACCTGTCTATAGATACCACACACGCATAGGTTTCATGAATAAAAATATTTTCAGTTTTAGTTCCATGTATGGCGAGGGCTCCCCATACATGGAACTAAAACTGAAAATATTTATTTTAAATATTTATTAATTTTGTTCTTAAAATCGGAAAGCGGTTCACAGAATACATCTACCTACTAAGTTTCACATGTATGGTCTTAATAGTTTCGGAATAAAATGGCAGACAGACAGACGGACAGACATATCGAAACTATAAGGGTTCCGTTTTTTGCCATTCGGCTACGGAACCCTGAAAACGAAAACAAAATTCCGATCCAATGCGATTAAGATATGACCGCTTAAGTCGCATATTTTTTTATATAATAGGCTCGCGTTTGACCACCGTCTCACCTGATGGTAACTGATGATGTCGTCGAATATGGAGTACGCTTACCTAGAAGTAACCTATTCACTTTTGATTTTGCAATTTTAAAAGGGAATTTAACCATTAACCATCATAGGCTAATCCTTAACCCGGCGTCATGGCGGTGGAAAATTGTTACACGGACGTGGGGGCTGGGTCATCATTACCCGGATAAGGAATGTGAATATTTGTGTATGTATTAGAGAAAATTAATAAATTTTTTTGCCTACAATAATTGACTGTTATAAGGGTAATAAAAAACTATAAACATAATGAAAATACAAATTTTTATTAATAAGAACAACGCTTTGAAAACTATGCACTCAAAAATCAACAAATTTGGCTTCCTTTACCAAAACTTAACATAAATAGAATATTAACAACTCTTTGGTTTTCTAAAGGCTCTTTTATAAATGTTCTTATATAAAACAATATAAAAAAGCTAATCAGACTCATCATTATTAATACAATTGGCGCAGAAAGGCACTATATGTTGAGGACAAATATGCTTGTTGCATCCTTCACATACGTGTGTAGTTTTGCGATCTTTGCTTGCAGGACACACCTGACACCTCTTACGAGCATTTGATTTTTTTTGCTGGGGGCTCCTCTATAGGTTCACCTGAAAATTGGCCAATTTTTTTGCGAAGTTCTCGTGGCAAACTTAGAATATTCCGGGCATAAAATAGTTACACTGAATACAGGCATGGGTCATATTTACCTTTTTTCCAAGACAACACTTGTAACTCTCAACGCGGTCCCCGCCAAACTGATTTCGCGGCAAAAACGTGTAGAGGGACTCAATGACTCCAGCTACTGAGAAGAGCGGCAAAGTCGCGTGCGTCGTTTTAAAATTATAAGTGAACTACAAAAGCGCGGGTAATTTTGACCCAGCCCCCATGACGCCGGGTTAACGGGAAGTATAGGATACCGAGCCAGTCCGTTGAGGATTGACTAAAACGTACAACTAGTAAAACAGGTTTAAGTAATTACACTAATTACATAAAGGTTACACACACATGCAAAATAGTCTCAAATGCTAAGACATTTACACAAGTTCCCTACTAAAAATATACGAACATTTTATTGAAACTAAAGTATAATGCGAAAGTAACTCTATCCGGCTGACTATTTCTTATGCTTTCACGCCTAAACCAATTGACAGATTTTTATGAATTTTTTTACAGAGTTAGATTAGAACTTGGAAAAGGACATTTATGCTAATGTTTTTGCTAAATTTTTTGCACAGGACCGATATCACTGCTAGGAGCTAGGAGTAGTTAATATAAATTGGGTGAGCCTATTTAAACTTGTAGGGTAATAGGTACAATAAAGCAGACAAGTTTGTTTGTTTGTACGCGCTAATATTCGAAAGTACTGAAGAGATTTGGATGATATTTGGTATTGAAGTAGCGTGATGAAGGCTACTTTTTACCCGACTGCAAAGGAAGGAGGGTTATGATTTTTATCGTTATAAAGTCCACGAGAGCGAAGCGCCGCGTTACTGCTACTGTATAACGTGTAACGGAAACCCCATATCTATCCCAAAGGACTGAAGACAACATCTGGTATGGAGTCTCTATGCACAGTTTCAGGTCAAAATAAGTGACTCACAGAATTGACCCCAAATTATTGGTTTCATAATTATGTTTCTTGAATACCAGTAATAACAAACGTGTCACAGCACTATGAGGGTCATCACTTTCCACGTCACTTGCCAATAAAACGATAATTCTCTTCGTAATTCTTAATTTGAAAAATTCGGTCTCTGGTATCAATGTATTGAAATTTCTAATATGCTTCACACATGTACACATAGGATTAGAAAACCCTTGCCATATCGTTTATTAACATCCAAAGAAGCCGTGCACTTGGTATGCATATACCCTTTAAATTACACGTTGTATAAATACATGAAAGAATACAGAATATTATGAACCTTTATAAAAATTAAACAACTATGTATTACAATACTTGTACAAATGAATTAATTATGTAGGGAAACAAATAAGGAAGGAAAATTACAACAATTTTTAGTAAACAAAACAGGACTTTATCTGAAATTGTAACGTGTTCAGTCAGTAGTGTGTTGCCTGTTGCCCTGGGAAGCACGAATATACTCTTGAGCGATGCGCATGTCCATGCGCATTGGTCCAGTTCGGCCCGAGGTGTCCCTTAAAAGCAAGTAAGTTGAGACATTTTCCGGCCGACATGACACGTGACGTGAGCTAGCTAGAACAGTTGCTTAGAGCCTCGTTGTATTTTTAGTAAAGTGAACTCATACAGAAAGTAATCAGGCGTTATCTTTCGAAAATCCATACCAACTAATGTTAATTCCTCCAAAAACAAGATGATCAAACTTGTATGCAATTCCATTCAGTTCAGAAAGTGTCAATAGCCTAATGCATTTTTTTTTTTTTTAGGGTGGTAAAATTATCAAATAAGTCCTCCCACCCCGGGCAGGGTGGGAGGGACTGTCAGACTTTTACTGACTAAAATCCACGGTGTTCCTTCAATAACCCTTTACGTACCGGGGTCACGGTAATGGGATAAGTCCCACGACCCCGGCAGGCTTCGGCCCTCTACGGGGGGGGCCTCGTCATATTGCTGACGCTCTTTGAGGTGCGCGTGGAACACAACGCGCCGTCGACCCGGGCATGGTCCATGGTCGGACAGCGAGTTGCCCTTTACTCGCTGTCCGCATGCCCGCGCCTACGGTGGCCGGAGATCGTCGGCCGACGTCCGACGCCGTGGGCGTCTACCACTGCGGCTGGGCTGGAGGGAGGACGCCATCCTCTCCCTCACGCGGCCCGCCTCCTCCTTCGGAAGCATGACTGCTTCGCAGAAGGAGGCGACCGCTTCCCACTCCCTCTCGCCCCGCAGCATGGCCTCGACCAATGCCGGGCGCGAGAGGTCTCCGCCTTTCGCCGCCGTGAGGACACGTCGGTGCTCTGCCCAGGCGGGGCAGTCTTGCACCGTGTGCTCTACGGTGTCCTCAGGGCGACCCTCGCAGTGGTGACACCCAGGCGTTTCCTCCTTTCCCATCAGACACAGGTACTTCCCGAAACTTCCGTGTCCGGTGAGGACCTGCGTCATGCGGTAGGTCAGGACGCCGTGACGTCGATCTAGCCACTGCTCAAAGAGGGGTCTTACCGCCGCAATTGCGGCGTGCCCGAGCCTAATGCCTAGGGTGTGGATTTGTGATCGAAAGATCGCGGGTTTGAATCACACCCTCTTACATTATTGCCGTGAACCAGACAAGCATATTTAGCTTAGTTGGAGAGAAAAAATCTCCATAGGAAACGATCAATTCGATTCGTGCTTTAGTTTCTGACGTTTTTACAAGTGTCCATGTGTGCCTATGTGAAATAATACAAGGTGTAACAGATTAAGCGCAATACCTCAGACACCCCAATTAGAATATTAAATTATAAGTCTAAAACAACAACCATAACTAAATAAGTTTAATAGTTATCCTTACTAAACGCAAAACGTATGTGCGTCATAAAATATTCTTACGCAAACGCATACACTCATGCAATATTAGCGGCCGACACGCACACGAGCGCATTTCCTTAAATTAAGGATTGTATTAATTTGTCATGATACCGTGTTTCCATTTTAAGTTAAATTAAAGATTTTTCCGTTAAAATTTAACACCTATTTTTTATGACGGAAATCGATTCAGAAGCCGATTCTGAACCAACTACTTTCAGGAATTGCGTTTGTTCTGTAACACGTTGTGTATTTTGAGTTGGAGATTACTTACGTACTCAAATACAAATCTTTCCTCTTTATAATATTACATAAGTAGCAGTTGCCCGCGACTTAAGCATTAAGCTATTTCTAATCTTACAACTGACAAAGTTTTATACAAATTTTCAAGCTCTCCTCTTTACCTCTTTGGTTTAGAAAACATTCCTTTTTGACCATTGTCTTTTGTATGAAGTAGTTTTTACATGTTTTGCTTTAAAACTAATCGCTCCAATCATGATTCATGCATACCTATGGGCCAAGAAAGACGTTAATGGTCCTTCATAAATTAGGATGGATATCTTTAAGTATGTCCTAATTTTACTTACAATTTCTTTAACATTAGGCTATTGACGTTTACGTTTAGATTAGCTGACAAAAGTGTAATATTCGAGACGGTGCCAGATATGAGGCTGTGTTTCATATATTTTGTGTTTTTATAGGATGGAATTTGAAGAAGGTATAATGCGGCATTCGCGCGACCATTTGCCCGGCATGGAGATATTCCTCGAGTCGCCTGCCGTGGCACCGTCCGACCCATTCAATCCCGTTTGGCCCGACGAGACAGCCCCCGTCACAACATCCGAAAAGGCGCCTATAACAAGGCCAAAGAACGGACCGGTTGACAACATACACCCGTTCATACGGTTTTCTAATGAACATGTCTATCAGACATCTGTATCGGAATACCACTTGCCTACCATCAAGGAGTGGAAGCCCTTTGACCCTGCCGCGCACCTCAAGGTGGACATGGATAAAGTATGAACTGTAGATACTTATCTATACTAATATACATCTTATCAATAATGGGATATACACTTAAATAAAAACCCTAAACATATACATATAAAATAAACTAAAATATAGCGTCCAGAAATTCGTGTGGCAATGTGCCCAAAAGAATGGCGGCATCGCTACACTGTATGGCAATGCTTAACCTCTGTCCAAGGTAAAAGCCAGCCCTTGGGTCACGCGAAGTGTCAACTAGGCGTCTGGATAGATCTTTAAATAATTTCGATTCGGTATTTGCGGGATCCCGCATATCGAAAATATTCACATTTATATAAGGCAAATAAAACTCTTTACTAAAAAATGAATTAATCAACTAAATCCACGTTTATTTACGTATTACTATTAGTATGAGATCAATCAAATTACACCGTTTATTTATCACAAAACGCGATGAATTAATCTACTAATTCCACATTTATTCCAGTATTACTACTAGTATGAGATCAATCAAATTAAACCGTTTATTTATCACAAAAAAACAATGAATTAATCAACTCACTCCACATTTATTTACGTATTACTATTAGTATGAGATCAATCAAATTACACCGTTTTTTCTTCACAAAAAACAGTAACAAATACCGAATAAAAAACTTGACTGATATTTCAGGCTACATATTTAGGCTACCACTGACTGAAATTCGGCTATATTAGGCTACATAAGCTGTGAAAAACGGGTGACATCGTCCCCCGCGTTGTTTGCTACACTGCCGGCCGCCAGTCACCATAGATGATACATATAAATACTGAGACCAGTCACCGAGCGATCGCGCTCGCGAGAGGTCGTATGCATGCTTTTTTTCAGTCCCGCAAATCCCGCGCCCGTAATCCCGCTTAACGCAGGATTGGAAAACGACGCAGGATCCCACAATACCGAGATCTCGGTATTCCGGGATTGGACGCCCTAGTCTCACACTAAAGGCCTACCCATGGTCCATAGAAATAAAGACATGCCATCCGGTTTTTTGCCATCGTCGCGTGCATAGATAATTATATTTCTATGGTCGCGTGCCAGGCCATTGCCATTACTAATATTATAAAGCGGGAAAGTTTGTTTGTTTGTTTGTTTGAAGGCGCTTATCTTCGAACTAGCAGTTGCTCGCGACTTCGTTCGCGTGGGAAGTTTTTCCCGTGTAAATCCCGATCCCGTGGGAATTTCGCAAAATCCTTTCTTAGCGGATGCCTACGTCATAACATCTACTTGCATGCCAAATTTCAGCCCGATCTGTCCAGTGTTTTGGGCTGTGCGTTGATAGATCACTATGTCAGTCAGTCAGTCACCTTTGAGTTATTTATGTATAATTTAGATAGAAGATGTGCTGTGTGGACGGAATTTGGTATGGAAGTAGTTTAAAACTTGAGGAAGTTTATAGGCTACTTTTATCGGACTGCAAAAGAAAGAGGTTATGTTTTCATCTTGATAAAGTCCACTAGAGCGAAGAATTTTATATTTAGAGTTATTCGTAGCTAAATAATAACTGGCTGCACCTATAGCTAACCCGGCAGCCTTTACAGCAAGAGTGAACAGGCATCTTCTGTGCTCGCTCGTTACATCGTAGAGCTCATCTTACACTTACCATCAGGTGTGATCAGGGTCAAGAGCGGACTCATTCGTAATACAAAAAAGAAAACAAAATCGAATCAAAGTGAAGCAACTCTTGTCACAGTTGGTCTGTTGATGATCACAACCTATTAAGAGAGAGACTCCTCTGTCTCGGAAGGTACACCCTGGCTGGCCAGACAGGCAGTCTCTCCGTGTAATACACTAGTACTCCGGTTAGACTGCAAGCTGACTTATATAAAGATGAATAATAAAATGTTTTAATCATTATCTGCTTAGTCGTTTTCCCCACTATGTTAGCTTCTTAGCGGTCTAACCGGCTGCAGCTGAGAATTAATGTCGTGGATTCGATTCCCACCCAGGACAAATGTTTGTGTGATGAGCACGATCATTTGTTCTTTGTCTGGGTGTAATTTATCTATAATATGTATGTATTCAGAAATATATAAGTATGTTTATCATTTGTCTAGTACTCATAGCACAAGCTCCGCTTAGTTTGTGTGATGGCGTTGTGTGAAAGTTGTGGAATATTATTATTATATTGTGGAATATAATGTTTTACATGGAGCGACTGCCTATCTGAGCTCCACAACCCAGTAGCTGGGTAACACGATACCCCTTGGCTGGACCAGTGTCAGATTTACTGGCTTCTGACTCCCCGTAACGGCAGTCAAAAATGTCTAAATGACAGCCGGAACCAACGGCTTACGTGCATTCCAAGGCACGTGGTATCCCACCTCTAACTCCCTAACTCCGGGCTACCACTGAGAAATTCCTTACAGAAAAACCCAATAACACTTTTTACCCCATCCTACCCGAGACCTCATGGTCACAAGTCGCGCTTGCAACCATTCAATCAACGAAGCAGTCTAACTTTTTAATAAAAAAGATAATGTAATAATTATTCTTTTACAATAATTTGGTGAATTTATAAGATACTAGCGACCCGCCCCGGCTTCGCACGGGTGCAATGTTTATATTAAATATAGGCAGCGTTCGCGAGAATCGTTAACATACGGCAGTTTTTTCGACGCCTTACTCCACAATTTTCACTACCACGAAAAATCCTATCTATTTTCCGGGATAAAATATAGCCTATACGGATTCGGAAGAATCCCTCTAAGTAATGGTAAAAGAAATTTTGAAATCGGTCCAGTAGTTTTTGAGCCTATTCAATACAAACATACAAAAATACAAGGGTTTCCTCTTTATAATATTAGTATAGATTAATAACAATATTTAATAATCGAATTAAAGTATGGGACATTTGGCACATTCTCGGTGTTTTTAGATAAAGAATCAATTTTTGTAGGTTTCCCAGCTGACATGCGGGGTTTGGAGGTTTTTTCCTCAACTCAATACACTCGTAACTTTTTTTTATTTTAAACACATTTAAGTGACACTAAAAACGAAATGCGAAAGTAATTGTTTACGTGACATACACTTCATAATTATATTTCTCAGTCTCTGGCAGGTACCGTTTGTGATCTGAGATCAGGGAACAAAACCTAGAAATTCCGCAGTACAGATTGTATCTAAGTAGTGTACCTACTTCTATGCATTCTAGGGATATTTTTGTTTATTGACAATAGGTTCACTTTTGACAATTATTTCATCTGATGCACGCTTACCTAGAAGTAACCTTTTCATTCTTAACTTAAAGACCCCAGGTTATAGCTTTCAGGGAACACAGACTCCGGCAGGGAATTCGAAGTAGCGTTTTAATTAGGAAAACGTGAATAGTACACCGAAAACCGAATACGGATCTTAAATAACTCTGATTAACGGAATATTTTAGTGTAACTTTTAGTGAAGTAATTGGTTTAATACCCCGCAGCCCAGAAATCCTGTGGACACACTCTACGCACTCGCCGGCGCGTTGCTGAGTATTGTGGCACTCATCATCATAGCTACACTTCTGACCAGAAAGAAGCGGAACCGTAGAGGTAAATAGGATTGCGGGAATATTCTATCGCGATACCGCGGCTCCGAAACGTAAGAGCAGTGAAGGAGCAGGGTGAGTTTTTAGTCAGTAGAAGTCTGATACTTTCTTCCGCTGTCATTCGATGATTTTCCCGAAGAAAAAGAAAGAAGAGGTTTGTTGGGTTTCGTCAATGTTCCAACGAGATACCGTGGACCCATCACGCAAAGGCACAGATCGCGTTTTAGTCAGTGGAAGTCTGACACTCAGATGATTTTGCCACTAACATAAAAGAGGTATGTTGGTAGGGAAAGTGAGATTATTAATTCTAGTGACACGACTTGAGTAATGGACGATCGTCGTCGCCTAATAGAATGCGGCTTTTTCTGTCCTTAAGATTGCAATAGATGTATGTTAGGCGTTGGTTGGCAAACAATTGGAACACAGTTAGATATTTATTTATGACAGCAACATTTTACCGGAACGCAAAACAAGGAGGGTTATATTTTATCGTAATTAAGTCCACGGGAGAATAGCGCCGCGTGCTGCTAGTATTTCATAAAGTATTAGACATTGTGAATAAGTCATTTCGAGAATAGCACAGCATTGGCAGAAATGAAAACAAGAACAAAATTAATTTAAAAGGAACAACAGTTCATCAATTTTTAAATTAATAAAATATAAAAATTTGATACTAATGTTTATGAAGTGAGAAAATATGTCAAGTAAATAAGGGTACGTCATTCGATTAAGGAAAATATTTCATATTTATAGCGATATTGTATTGCCCCGAGTGCGAACAGAGTCCTTGTAAAGGAAAACCTCGTCTGGAATGTCAGAAAATTTTATTTACTGGAAGCTAAGTACAACAGCATAAAGATACAATGTCGGTCTGTTTACAGATGTTGACCGCAACGCTCGTCTATTTTAGTAACTTCATCATTTTTACCGACTTCAAAAAAGGAGTAGGTATTATGTTTGGCTGTATGTTGACTGATTCTTTCTTTGTTCGAAAGCCTATACTCCTGAATTGGTCATTGACATAAAGTCAAAATCTGATGATGGGTTCCCAGGTAATGGCTAGTATGCCTGAAAAATGCCTGTAATATTCTGTTTTTTAATCGACTTCAAAAAAAGGAGGTTTACAATTCGTCTTGAACTTTTTTTTTTTTTTTTATTTATGTTACCTCATAACTCGGAGACGGCTGGACCGATTTGGAAAGTTCTTTTTGCGTTTGAATGGGTATACTTTCTAGTTGGTCCCATTGTTACGAAATCAGGATCTGATGATGGAATCCTGGAGAAATCGAGGAAACTCTTCAAATATTATAGGCACACCTATAGCGTTTTGGGTATTTCTTAGAGTACCATGAGCAGTTGCTTCCGAAAAGTACCATTTGGGGAAGTTGAACTGATGATGAAGACCACAGATGGCCACTGAAACTCCTAAATAATAAGTATTTCGTGGATTGCGATTCGATTACTTGAGTACGGATGTTAAACACTTTATGCTCGTCACAATACATATGGTGATGTAGAGCTGATGGTCAAGTACCAGGAGAACTCCTCAAAAATTAACGGCTATGCATCAGGAAAAGCAATATTTTGTAAAAGGTGATAACTTGTTGACATTATGGCTTTTGTATTTAGATAAATTACAAACCAACCCACTAAAAAGTGTGAAAAAAACTTTTTAGCAAAAAATAGAACCGACTTCCATATCAAAACACTACAAAGACAAAAATAACTTTAATTTCGGAAGGCGGTGTCTTTAGTTTTGTATATATTTTCGTTTTTGACACCGCCTTCCGAAATTAAAGTTATTTTTGCCTTTGTAGTGTTTTGATATGGAAGTCGGTTCTATTTTTTGCTAAAAAGTTTTTTTAGACCTGGAGTCGACATGTACATGATTAGATATAATAATATAAGCATAAAATGAACAAATACAATAAAAAAAACACGTGACAGTCGAGACCCTGACTCCTAAACTAGGAATACGTCCCTGTATCTAAGGAAATAAACGGTATATTTATGGAGCCATTTGTTTTCAGGTGTGATTCCCGCAACCAGTGCAGCTGCATTTCAGCGAGACTTCTTCACTAATTTGAGATATGCAGCACCAGCAGGTTTGTTACTCTACTACCTACCAGCTTTCAACAACATCATCATCAAAACGTCTGGCATTTCAACTACGTCATCTGGCAAATGCTTGCACTGTATGGACAAGCCCACTCATATCTGTGAGCATCTTTCTTCAAAAGATCGCCTCAGACGGTAACCTACAAGGTTGCCATATATTTTTAACCAGTATCGATTGTATGGACTTCAAAAGAGACAGAGCCCTGAGTTTGGTACGGTGTTTCTTCTCAGGGTAGTCAGTTAGGAAACACCAGCCTCATCAAGATTAAAATTACGAAAAAAAAATACGTGTAAAAGTGTTATTGCAAGATAAAGGTCATTTATTATTTAAAACACATCACATTTCTAATCACTCATTTTTCAGTGATATGACCATTCTCACTGAATCACTCTCTCTTGTATCCATTTCAAGCTTCTTTGCCTTCATATAATCATTCAAGAGGAGCTTGTTGTTAAATAATAACAGCCGTATATAATAAGCAACGCTTGCCGATTTTGGTCGTGCATCGACATATCCAGATTTCTCGTGGCCTCGGAAAGCACGTTAAGTGGATGGTCCCGCCGGGGTTGCGGGAAAGTTCTATCGAGATACCGCGGAACTTTAGGGCAGCCGAAGGAACAGGGTGGGTTTTTAGTCAGTAGAAGTCTGACACACCCTTCCGCTTAACCCAGAGCGGAAAAGTCATTCGATGACTTTCCCACCCAGAAAAAAAAAACAAAAAAAGTGGATGGTCCCAGCTGTTATTTGTTACGTATTTTACAGTCGTAACGGGGAGTCAAAAACTAGAAAGCTGTCCCCAGTCTTGGCAAGGGTTATCGTGTTACCCAGCTACTGGGTTGTGGAAGTCAAATAGGCAGTCGCTCCATGTATAACTCTAGCACTTAGCTGCATCCGGTTAGACTGGAAGCTGAAAAGGCTAAGCAGATGATGCTGAATGGTTACGCTCCCCTTTTCTTTTATCTTGATAAATTCGTTAAAAAAATACCCAAAAATCAGCTACGCGAACTCCGCTCGCTGATACAGACAAGATTATCAAGAGTACAGGTGACAGAGTGTCACCTGTACTCTTGATGATCTTAAGCTATGGTATTAACCCCGCCTTTGTACATTTTGTGTTGGATAAAGTTTTAATAAATAAATTTTATTAATTTATGATGTTGTACACCAAGAGCCCTAAATCTATCTCCTTTAATTTCTGTCCATCCAAAGGTTGTCAAGATTGCCCTGTGCGATAAGACCGCCTATTGTACACTAGTTTTATTATTTGTATCCTTAAGTGTATTCTAAGGTGTACAATAAAGTATATAATAAATAGATAATTGTCCTTGGGGTCATGCCGCCTATTCACCTGAAATCTGAGCCGTCTGTGAATCCTCATCTGTAGATATTATCTTAGCTACAAAAGACTTGGGACCGCAGTTGTTAAGGCATTTCCAAGCCGGCCACGGTAACACGTGTATATAAACATGTATACCTAGATAAATTAAAAAATAATTCTTGTTCACAGAACCTCCTCTCAAGAATGACTTGCCACCGCCGTACTCCGAATGCTCACCATGCAGCATGAACAAACGCGTCGATATGTTCCCACCACCTTACGGTGTCCTTGAAGCTGACCAGCAACCACGACAGGACGCTTTCATTAACCACGAACGTAAAGTCTGCGCTGAAGTTCACACAGATATGAAGAAGGAGCTAGTATTTAACAACGGTAGAGTAGTAGAGAGGCTGAGCTTACAACTAAATAAAGAGACAGGAGGAGCCAGCGATGATGAAATAGAAGTACAAAGTACTAGAGTCGCGGATATTACAGACAAAGTTAAGTATGTTAATGAAACTAAAAATATAAAACGTGATACTCAATAAGTGCATTG
Source organism: Tholera decimalis (assembly GCA_943138885.2). Lineage (NCBI taxonomy): Eukaryota > Metazoa > Arthropoda > Insecta > Lepidoptera > Noctuidae > Tholera > Tholera decimalis. Next base: position 629,872 of record OW964573.2, read on the forward strand.
ATTAGGTGAACCAACAAAGAATGACATTATGTTTGCTGCGCTGGGTGTCCGCAACAGAGGCCCGACAAGCGCTACGGACGTTACCGTTAATGGGTTTAACAATTTAAGATTATTTTTAAGAAAATTGTGTCAATCGATTTGAAATGTAACGGTTTAGAAAGTCTGTCACTTTTATGGAAACAGTAATTTTATGTTTTAGTTATTAAATATTTTACAATTTACTTTTTTTATTACGGATGAGCCTGCTCTTGACTTCCATCACGCCCAATGGTAGGCGATAGATGAGATCTACGATGAAACCAGAGACCCCAGGAGATGGTTATTTATTCTTGTTTAAAGGCTAAAAGATCGTATGTGGTAGGGAATATCTATCTACTTAAATATACTAAGTGTAAGAAAGCTGTAAAGACTGCCCTACACAGTTTTTCTTAAAAAGATACAGAAAAGTTATTAACTGTGCTCGAATAGCTAATAAGAATTTGAGAATAGAATTAAGAATTTGATGAACCTGGCTATCTAATTGTTCTATAGTTATATCCAGTGTTTTGGTTTCTTTTGTTTAACGGTACACGTTGGTAAAACATTAATATATTAATTATTATTAGGTGATTATTTAAGATAATATTAGCACATATCGCCTGAAATATAGGTTTACCTAGTTCAGGCACACGTATTTAAGTACCTAAAGCTAGGCAAGACTATAAGTCGAGTTATAAGAAATTAAAAAAAAAACGATTTGATTGGTATATCTATGTATATTTGTATAATTATCTTTGTACATTATTTATTTATTTGTAACAGCTTAAACTATCATTACAGGGTTTACCCTAATGCGACAGTTAAGAACTTAAACTATATGCTTAAAAAAACTAAATTAGAAATAAAATTAACACTAACAACATCTTTAAATTATTATAACATCAAAACACAAAACATAGCATAACATAATTAATTAAGTACATAAACATAGCACAAACATAAACACAAACACAATATAAAACAGAAATTAAGTGTTATTTTGCTTGTAGCATAATATAAATAGTAATACCCTTGCAAATTCACTCAAACAACATGTAAATACATCAATCTGGGTTTGAAGGTCGTTGATGGTACGGATAGCTCTGGTAAGGGGTGCCTTGGCAAGCAGGTTAGTTCAGCTGTAGGTACCAGTATAGTAGCAGTGGCGGGCTGCAATGCACAGTGGGACGAAGATCGAGTTTCATAGACATAGAACACTTACAATTTTTTTGTCGTTTCTTTGCTGGAAACCAATGCAGACCAGTTAAAGAAGCCCCAACAGTATCATATTTTTGCACGTCAAGTGATTCTGAAGCGAAAATATTTTTTTTTAATAAAAAAATGTATGGACGAATTCAGAAAAAATCATTTTTATTGAGACTCGTGAGAGTGCCCGTTATATCCTCGGGTATGATTTTTGTCCTTATTTTTTGCTATTTTTAGGGTTCCGTAGCCAATGGCAAAAAACGGAACCCTTATAGTTTCGACATGTCTGTCCGTCTGTCTGTCTGTCCGTCCGTCCGTATGTCACAGCCATTTTATTCCGAAACTATTAGGACTATACATGTAAAACTTGGTAGATAGATGTATTCTGTGAACCGCTTTCCGATTTTAAGAGAAAATTAAAAAAATAAATAAATAAAGGGGGCTCCCCATACATGGAACTGAAACAGAAAATATTTTTTTTCATGAAACCTATACGTGTGTGGTATCTATAGACAGGTCTTTAAAAATGGCATTAAGGTTTCTAAAATGACTTTTTCATAAAGTTAATCGTTTAAAAGTTATACACTTCCAAAGTGGTAAAATGTGTGTCCCCCACTTCTATAATAATGAAGTGAAAAATCTAAAAAATACATATGTTGTAGATCTTAATGCAAACTTTCAACCAAAATTGGTTTGAACGAGATCGAGTCAGCAGTTTTTGAGATACAGTATATTTTCTAAAACCGCAAATATAACTTTGTAATTCATACAAATACTATGAAAAACAAAGTTATTTGGCGTAGTTGTAAAAGTTGTAAATAAGCTAGTTTTAAGAATTTTTAAGGTTTTTTGTTTTTTTTTTTTTTCAATTAAATATATTAAGTATATTATATTTATTATAGTTACCACGGAACCCTTCATGGGCGAGTCCGACTCGCACTTGGCCAATTTTTGACATATAGTACGCCCCTCGCACTCGACGGACTTTGGGTGAAAAAAAATTTAACGTATTTTTTATTATTATTTGATCTAATTCCGAGCATTTACGGTATGTAACGACCTATATTGACCTGTATTTGATAATCGGCCTATTGTTTAAAGCGTGTTACTGCCTATTTAATGACAGTTTACCTGCTACTCCGCCATTTTATAATTAAATTCATATTTAATCCCTTACTAATGACACGTGATTAATCTAATAATGGGCGCGACAGATGTCCTTACTTGGTTTATCATTTGTTGCTAATTTATTTAGTATTTTAAACGTACTTATCAATAGGTTCCTATTAATCATATTAACTTTGTGGCGGTTTTATTATGCAATAACTTTGAACACAGCTGCATATACGTATTTATTCTCAGTATCGCATTTAGTAGGGGTGAGATTAGAACAGCCTCATCCCAAATCACTGTCCTGCTGAGTAGATACGGACTCCCCTCCCTCCGGGAGTCCGTATATGTATTTATTGTTCATCACGGCTTACGTGCTGCAATGTTCTTTAATTGTTTCATTTATTCTACTAATTAGTGCTCATAAGTACAGGGTAATATTAGGTTAGTATAAATATAGAGAGCGCTCAATATTTACTTTAGTTAATTGCTAACTACTTCCTGTGAAACATTATGCCTGTGATAGCTGTGAAAATGGACAAATCAGTTTTAAAAACTAACTTGGACCTATTTGTGATTCTGAAAGAGTCTGGTAAGCTTGAAAATTATTTAAGACTATTCGAAGCTGTTTAATAATAGTTGAGTTTCAGTTTGTCAGAAGAAGATCATGAAATTTTTATGAATTTTGTCAAAGATTCAGTCAGTCTGTGTTAAAAAGATGGAAAATAGCAAAATGTAACACAGATAATTTCCAAAAACATTACATGGATTGGTTGGAACAGAAAATTGAGTGGCCAACGTGTGTACTTGAAAATATACGACCACAGAAATCATTTACTGAACCTCCAGTAACAAAGGAAACCGATGATTTTTGTGCTCCCTCTACAAGTTCGTCAGTCGGAACATCGACTAAAGCAGCTGCAAGTGCACGCAAACCATTCACAGATCTTGGAGTGAGAAAGAAGAAACGAAGAATTGATGATTTCGAGTATAAAGATCGAGAAAGTACTGAGATAGCTTTACGCTACAATAGCTAAATTGAAAGAAGAAGGCAACGATAATTTGGCAACAGCAATAGACCTCTTAAGAACCCAAAAGAGGCGAAAAATATTATTCAACAGGTGAAACAAACGAAAAAAAAAAGCATTTCACCCGTGCAAAAGCACTGGGCTTGTTATTATCACTTAAATTATCTAAGTGGCAGTACATGACTTTAAGAGAATCTACTCTTCGTGAAGGTATCACAGATTTGTATCCTTCATATCACAAAATCCAACAAACTAAGTTGGATTGTTACCCTCCAAAATGCAATAACGGTAACAGACGTAATGTCCAAAGTGTCTCTTCAAACACTTGTAGATTTTATTGCTGCCAGAATTATAAAAAGCCTATCACAAGATATAAAAGGCAAAAGTATGACACTGATATCCAAGTGGGGATTCGATGGTGCTTCAATCCAAAGCACCTTTAAACAAAAATTGTAAGGGCTTAGATGAAGAGCTCATACGAAGATTTGCAGTAATTTTGCAAGTTATAGCATCTGGTGATTTTATTCACGTAGAGAAATTTAAAGAATATACTCGGAGAACAGCGGAAAGGTATATCGGATTGTACAATTGGTACTATATGCCAGCAACGGTGCAAAAAATTCTCATGCATGGTGCTGATATAGCTAATGTAGCAATTGTGCCCATCGGAAAACTTTCTGAGGAAGCTTTAGAGGCTAGAAATAAAGATTTCCGCAGGTACAGAGTGTTTCATGCTCGGAAGACAAGCAGAGTTAATACCAACAAGATATTTTAAACATGATGCTTCTCTCGTCCGATCCTGTAATTTCTTCTACAAGACCTGTACTCGATGCAGCTCGAAAAAAGAAGTTAAGTACAGAAGCCCTAGAGTTTTTACAAATTACTGCCCCTGATTATATATATTCAAACACAACGTAAAAATTGATTATGAATAAATGAAATGATGATGAATCAATTTATTTCTAATATTACGTAAATTAGCAACAATGATACGCCGAGTAAGGGTGTTACCACGCCAATCAATCGATCGTCGATCGATGGTAGAATACATTATTCACCAATCAATCAACGTCAACCATGTCGATCGATGGCATCGATCGACGATCGATCGGTTGTTGTAGTAACACCCTAAGGACAACATCTGTCGAGCCCATTGTCTAGATTAATCACGTACGGTCATTAGTAAGAGATTAAATATGAAGTCCATACGAGTCAATGACGATGACAAGTCCATGAGAATAAAATGGTGGATTAGCAGGTAAACTGTCATTAAAGAGGCAGTAACACGCTTTAAACAATAGGCCGATCATCAAATACAGGTCAATATAGGTCGTTACATACCGTAAATACTCGGAATAAGATCAAATAATAATAAAAAATACGTTAAATTATTATATATATTAAAATAGTTTCATTTTTTTTCACCCAAAGTCCGTCGAGTGCGAGGGGCGTGCTATATGTCAAAAAATAGCAAAAAATAAGAACAAAAATCACACCCAAGGATATAACGGGCACTCTCACGAGTCGCGATAAAAATGATTTTTTCTGAATTCGTCCATACATTTTTAATAAAAAAAATTAGTTTCGCATCAGAATCACTTGACGTGCAAAAATATGATACTCTTGGGGCTTCTTTAACTGGTCTGCATTGGTTTCCAGCAAAGAAACGACAAAAAAAATTGTAAGTGGTCTATATCTATGAAACTCGATTTTCGTCCCACTGTGCGCCGCCTCCACACGTAACACACAGACTCAAGCGCTGCAATACTCCCGGGTTACTCTCCACTCCACGAAGCACCTTCACCAAGTAGGCGACCAGCGTAAACTGCCGTCGGACATGCAGTTGATTATAGCCAACCATGCCCAGGACAAACAGAGTGGGATACAACGCACAGCCCAAACCACTGGACGGATCGGGCTGTGGCATGCAGGTAGATGCTATGACGTGGGCTTCCGCTAAGAAAGGATTTTGCGAAATTCCCACGGGATCGGGATTTACACTGGAAAAACTTCCCACGCGAACGAAGTCGCGAGCAACTGCTAGTAGGTACCCCATATAATTTCCTATACAAATGGCGCGTGAACTTATTCTGAACGCGCTCCAACATTACAGAGCACTTAGTTTCATGTGGAGCCCATATGACCGCACTATGTTCCAGATGACTCCTGACTAGTGCATCATACAGGACCCTAACTGCTGTGATGTTTGTGAAACTTTGTGTCTGTCTCAGAACAAATCCCAAGTTTCTGTACGCCTTCTTACAAATCCTGGTTACCTATATGCTCACGGAATGTCAGATCGGGAGTCATGAAAACACCCAAGTCTCGCACCTCCTTGACTCGCTGCATTCGCGCTGCGTCCACCACGTACTCATTGAGCAGAGGTGCACGAGCACGAGTGAAACTCATCAATGAGCACTTGGATACGTTGAAGTTCAGCTTGTTTTCATGACTCCATTTTACTATTCGATCAATGTCTTCCTGTAGGCGCCTGCAATCAGACTCGAACCTAATCTCAAGCAGCAACTTCATCTCTTATTCAATTCTCCCTGTCGCAAGTCTGCTGGAATAAATTTCTTATAAAATAAGCAGCACCTTTGTGCTCTTTTGTCTATATTTGTTTATGTGTGTACATGGATATATTAAAAAACATTCCACAAAATTTTACGATCATCCATTTACGGTGTAGGCTCTTCGGTTGTGGACACAGATAACTTTAAAAACAGTTGTGGAATGCATTGCCGGTGTCAGTAAGACAAGCTCAGTCACTCGCTGTTTTTAAAAGCTTGGTTGTCAATCATTTTCTTTCAAACTTATGGTTATTCCTTTATTTTTCTCCAAACGATGTTAAATGTTATTATTAGTTTTTTCCGTTTTAATAAGTATTTGTATTACACTGATATAGCCCTACCCGGTAAGTCGACCGAATCCGCTCTTCACCAGGTAGTCACCGTGATTGAAGAATCGATTAACCAAAAGGGTTCCTGCCTGGGTACGTTCATAGACACCGAAGGAGCCTTCGACAAAACAAACTTCTCCAGCATAAGCGCCGCACTCTCCAGACATGGGGTACAGCAGGTACTTATTGATTGGATTACAAATATGCTAAGCAAACGTGTGGTTCGCCTTGAGGAAGACCAGCAGGTAGCCTTAATAGCCAGAGGCTGTCCACAGGGCGGGGTGCTATCACCTCTCCTCTGGAATTTAGTGATCAATGACCTCATCACACAACTCAACGCTCACCGTTATTACACTATAGGCTATGCAGACGACCTCGTAATCCTCGTGCCTGGGAAGGTAACAGGAACTATCTGTAACCTCACCCAGCAAGCGCTACGCATCGTGGAGCGATGGTGCAGGGAGTATGATTTGTCGGTAAACCCCACTAAAACCAAATTAATCTTATTCACCCATAAACGAACTCTAGGCCTTCATCGCCTACCTAAGCTGTTCAATACAGAACTCCAGTTGTCTAGTGAGGTTAAATACCTGGGGGTCATTCTGGACTGTAAACTGGAGCAACTATCTAGACTACAAATTAAACAGGGCATGCATCACCTTCTGGCAATGCAAGAAAATGATAGGTAAGAAGTGGGGCCTATCCCCAAAAAACACAATGTGGCTGTACAATGCTGTAATTCGGCCGATGATTACCTACGGGGCCGTGGTATGGTGGCCCCGCACCAAGCTTGTCACAGCCGTAAACAAACTGCAACGCATGCAAAGGCTGGCCTGCGTGGCGATAACGGGCTGCATGAGAACTACCCCGACAGCAGCTGTGGAGGCTATGCTGGGGCTCCCGCCGCTCCATCTGTTCATACAACAGGAAGCGACGATGGCAGCAGTGCGTCTTAAAACACTGGACCTCTGGGGTAAGAGAGAAACATAGCACACTGCTCTGCTTGAGGAACTCAACAACGAGCTCCCCATAACGAAGGCAGTTAACGACCGGGTGCCGAAACAAATCGTCTTTGACAAAAAATACAGAATCCAACTGTACGAGGATCACCGCTGCGAGGGGCTGTGCCCCTCTGAGGTACTGGTCTTCACTGATGGTTCCAAAACAGGTACTGGTACGGGTGCAGGAGCCTTTTCGGAGGATCTCAACATTCGTATAGCCAGACCTTTGGGGGTCTACAACACAGTGTTTCAGGCCGAATGCCTGGGAATCTCACTGGCAGCTTCGGCCATCATAAACAGGGAAGTTGAGGACCACTCAATACGTATACTTTCGGACAGCATGGCTGTCCTGCAAGCACTGATCAGCCACAAAGTTAACTCCGGGCTGATCTTGGAGTGTCACAATCTCCTTAACCAGATTGGTAGACACAACAATATAACCATTCAATGGATCAAAGGACACAGCGACTCCCGAGGCAACGATGCAGCGGACTTCGAGTATGGCGATTATGGGACCCGAACCCATTGCACCACTCCCCTTCGGTTATCTGAATCACTTGGTAAGGAAACGCACCAGAGACCTACACCACAAACTATGGGAGGACCATGGTGAGTGCAGGCAGGCCAAAGAGGCTCTCCCGACCCTTGATGGCCGCCTGACGAAACAGATCCTTAGACTATCTAAACCGCAATTGCGGCTGGTGACAGCGGCCCTTACCAGTCATGGATCATTTAATAAACACCTCTATCTAATAGGTGTCACAGACAGCCCACTCTGCAGAGCCTGCATGGAGGAGGACGAAACAGCAGCACACCTGCTATTGAGCTGCCCTGTAGTCGCGGATTACAGGACTAAATACTTCGGCAACCCAGGTACCCTCCGAAAAATAGTAAGCAAAACAAGGGCGTTGCTCGCCTTCCTGGAGGAACTGGCATGGATTGAGTGAAGAGAAATCTTACCCTTACGCAAAATACGCGCATGGTCGTGGAGTTGCGGATACCTGCCCGACATACATACATAGATACATAGCCCTACCCCTAAGAAAAATAACGCATAGAATCCGTGTCTAGAACAAAACACGAGCGATTTTGTGTGTCCACTTCATTTTCTTTGTATACGTGAGCCGAACAAGTCTACGTTCTTCAAAATCTTCAAACGCACACAAATATAGCTTTCAGTGATACCATTACCAGACAATTACCCACAAAAATGGAAAACCCACTATTCTGTTGCTGGATCAAATCAAGTATTTTATGTTATGAAACTGGATAAGATGATGTTTTTTCATGTAATATGACTTATATGACATATTTTTACGGAAATTAAACGAAATGGGATATCGTTCACTGCGTTTAGAATGTTTGATGTGGGATGTGTTATAATAATATTATAGAAATGTAATAATTGCTTGAAAAATCTCGTTTGATATCAATTAAAAGTATGTGTTGTGTTTATGAAATAGAAAAATATGACTGAGAACATTACTTAAATGAAAAAAATCGTAATCAATAAAATTGTAATCTTTATTATGCCACTTTTCGATCTAACCGTAACTTTTAGTTTTAAAACACTCCCCTTCCCCCTGGACCGCGAAAGCGAATAGACGTGTTTACTATAACAGTTATTATTTTAATAAAATATTATTTAAATCGGCAGTAAATATAAATTAAAATTTTGCAAAGTACTAGGCGCGCATAATACAGTAAGAAGTGCGGTGTATGTGTGTGAAGAAGCTAGAAACAGTGAGAAGGAACTATAATCTAGCTGTCAGCTTTTCATCTGTTATCGGACTGTCACCTGTTGAGCTGTCAACTGTCACATGTCATTATGTTGACACTACGTCGACACTACGTTTCGTGCAACGCAGAGTCAAGATTTAAACCCAAGAATTGAAGTGCAAGTGTGAGTCTTTGCCGAAGTGCTAAATTATTTTTATTGTATACTGGTAATTGCTTTGAATTAAATTGCCATACATTGGAGAGGCCAGCTTACCGTGGTGGATAATAAATTTGTACTAAATAGTTGATCGGTGACCATTTTAGTGACCATTTTTAAGACCGCCTAGTAGTTGCATTGTGCAACAGAACGCCATGCTACGCCGCAGCCCGCCTCTTGCACCCGCTCCAACACCCGGAGCGCCACAACAAACATATGACTCAGATACACCTTCTGAGCGGAGTGGTAGTAACAATATTGCCGTGCGACATAAGCGCAGACGCGAACTGGACGATGGTCATAGGGAACTTAAAGCCGAAATGTTGAGCTTATTCACATCACTATCAGCGACTGTTGAACAGCATTTTACAGAACTGAAGCAGCAAAATACTGAACTAAAAACAAGTTTGCAATTTATGTCTGATAAGTACGACTCTGTCCTCAAATCTCTTGCAAACCTAGAAGAGCATAGGGCAAAAGACAGAAAGCTGATTCTGAAGTTGGAGGAGAAAATAGAATTGATGGAACGCAAAGCCAAGTCTACAGGAATAGAAATACGCAACGTGCCTGCAGTCTTACATGGTAATACAAAAACAGAAACGAAGGAAGATGTATGCAAGTTGGTAAAGTCGTTGGCCGAAGCCGTGAATGTACAGTTACAAGATTCCGATATCAAAGATACATACAGAATAATGAGAAATAAGGAGAACATTAAACCGATTATGGTTGAATTAAATAGTGTCTTAAAAAGGGATAAAATACTACAAGGAGTCAGGAATCTAAATAAGGCGAAAACGAATGAGGATAGATTAAATACTGGACATCTTAAGATCGCTGGACCTACTAGACCTGTGTACATATCAGAGGCTTTAACATCCAGGGCCCCAAAGATTTATTATCTGGCCAGACAATTTGCTCGGGAGAATAGCTACTCATATTGTTGGACCTCGAGAGGTTTGGTATATCTACGCAAAGTTGAGGGTGAGCTACCAGTCTGGATTGAAAATGAAGCAGATCTCACTAAACTTACTGTAAAAATATGACTATTTTATATTATTCTTTGTGGTGTTATGGTTTTGAGGCCAAACATCCCTTTCAATGTTAACTTAGAAAAACATATTTATGGTGTATTAAGTATATCGCTACTAGTAAACTTAAGCATTCCACACAAAAATGAATACTTGCATTACACAAATCACATTACTCTTCACTTTATACTGTCACTCACACTCGCACACACCATTAATATCTCTAATTCATCACAACAACACTATTGCCTACGTAATTTACTGTTAAAAACTAATTACTTTATAATTACTATATACAATAAGCCCTTAAAAACAACTAAATCTAAGCTAAAAATTACAAATTTGGCTACTAATCCGATCAATTACTACATATATAACAAAATTCGATAAGATAGACAATTATTTAAATAATATAGACGACCTTAGAATTTCTGATTCTCGTAGATGCGAGCCTGAAGATTGTAAAAGTATGGTCACCTTAGAGTCCCTAAAGATTCTAACCCAAAATATTCGGAGTATTTCAGCAAATATACCTAGCCTACTAATATTATTGTCCAGAATGGCTATCTCACATGATATACTTATTCTTACAGAGTGCTGGCTATCATGCACCCCAAATATACCTTCATTAAACGGATTTAATTCATACTATACTTCAAAAAGACTGAACAAAAATGATGGAGTTGTAGTCTACATTCGAAGTAGTATTAGTAATATAAAAAGAATCGAACCAAATTTTATAGATGCAAACTGCATCGAAATAAGAATAGGTCAAGATACCTGTATCTTTGCAGTTTATAGGCCACCATCATTTAAAGACATTTCTAACTTTCTGTTCTCCATGGACCAGGTACTAACCACAAATTCTTCATTTAGTAATATAATTATCACTGGTGATATCAATATAGATATTGCAGAAGGTAATACAGATGCCAGAACTCCGGATTATCTTACTCTAGCAGCTAGTCATGGACTTCTGCCAGCACACACTCTCGTTACGCACGGGAAAACTTCCCTTGATCATGTATTACTTAAAACTAAACTTAAAGCTACAACCATAGTTATTGATTCTGTGGTCACTGACCATAATGCTGTATTACTTACATTAGACAAAATTGAAGTGGACAACCCTCTAACCAGGAAAGCCAAAATTGACTATGATATATTAGAAACTCAGCTCAAAAACATGAACTTCAATTATATTTATGAATGTACAAATGCAAATTTAGCCATGGAGTACTTCATAAATTCACTAACCAGAGCCTTAAAAGTAAGTTCCAAGTGTGTTACTGTGCCACATCGCTCGAGAATTATTAAACCATGGATTACTCCAGGCATCTTAAGATGCATGAGAAATAGGGACCGCATGTATGTAAAAATGAAAAGTGACAATAATAATGAAATAATCAGGACTACTTTTAAAAGATACCGCAACTATTGCAATACTATTCTAAAAACTCTTAAAAGACAATATGAGAAAGACGAACTAAACAAAGCTAGGTCTAATCCAAAAAAGATGTGGAACGTTATAAAACAGATCACCCATACTACTAAATCTAAATCTTGCGCTTCTGCGTTACTTACAGTTAAAGGAACTGCTGACGAGTCTATTAATGAAGTCAATACATTTTTCACAAATATCGGAAAGGAGCTCGCAGACAAAGTTGTAAATACAAATTTAAAAAGTCCACACACAGAACCTCAGACTACAACTTTGCCGAATTCGTTTGTATTATTAGAAACCGATGAGCAAGAAGTTGAGCAAATGATACTATCCCTGCGTTCCGATTGTGCGGTTGGTATTGATGGTATTTCCTCTAACCTGCTAAAGCAATTTAAGCATATTTTAGTTCCTCCATTAACATACATAATTAATTTGTGTATAAATAATGGAATCTTTCCGGACTTGCTAAAGAGAGCTCTGATTCATCCTGTTTATAAGTCTGGGGATGCAGATCGTGTCAATAACTATAGGCCCATATCCGTCTTGCCTTCTATGTCAAAGATATTGGAGAGGATCATGAACAATCGTCTATACAAATACCTCGAAAATCATAATATTATTTCGAACAATCAATATGGTTTCAGGAAAAATACATCTACAAATGACGCAGTTCATGATCTCTCTGATCGTATTGTTAAGGCCTTGGATAGGAGTAATAAATGTTTGGCAATATTCCTAGATTTGGCTAAGGCTTTTGATACGGTCTCCATCCCCAAACTGATATTAAAATTAGAGAAGATTGGTATCAGAGATAAACAGTTGAAACTGTTTCAAAGTTATTTGACTGGTCGAACCCAGTGCGTAAAAATCGGTGAGCATACAAGTAGAGATCTACCCATAGGACACGGTGTCCCTCAAGGGAGCATCCTTGGCCCTACGCTCTTTTTAGTATACGTAAATGAAATTTGCAAATTAGACATCACAAACGGCAAACTTCTGGCTTTCGCAGATGATACAGTGATTATTTTTACAGGGGCAACTTGGGAGCAAGTTTTTAACGCAGCTCAAGTAGGATTTAATAAAATAACTGATTGGCTATTTTCTAATACCCTGTCACTTAATGTTGATAAAACAAAATACATTGTGTTCAGTATAAAAAAACCAATAAAATTCGACAAAAGTAAATTTTACATAATTGCTCATAATCACACAACAAATATTTCAGACATGTGCACGTGCCCTCAACTACAAAATGCACCTACTATCAAATATTTGGGAGTGATTTTAGACGAAAGATTAAGTTTTGTACCTCATATTAAGCTATTGACAGGGAGAATTCGGAAACTGATATATATTTTCAAACACCTAAGATATGCCGCGGACCCCAAGATTTTAAAGTTGGTTTACTATGCCTTGTGCCAATCTTTGATTAGTTATTGTATTTCCACCTGGGGCGGGGCCTGTAAATCCTATTTGCTAGTTCTTGAACGCGCGCAGAGAGCAGTATTAAAGGTATGTACCTTTAAACCTTTTCGTTACCCAACCAAGGAACTCTATGAATACTGTGAGGTTTTAACAGTCCGTCAATTGTTTATTCTACAGATTATTCTAAGGCAACATTCATTAAACACAAATGGCGAACAAGTCTGTTTCCTCGGATGTTTTTTGTATGCCAAGGCCAACAAATTATTAAGTATTAATGCTCAAAGTAAACATAGCTGTAAAAAAAATATAATTGATTGGCTTCTAAAACTTACCTATGATGAAACAGAGAATCTCCTTCATCCAGTTAAATAATATAGTATCACTAATTCATAATAATCATTACAATTTACACACGCACACACATACTTATTCACACACATACTTATACACACATAAACTTATAATACTTACACGTAAATAACCACACCCCTACTTAAACAATTATAGTTTACTAGTTCAAGTTTTGATTTTAAGATTTTTTTTTTTTCGTATTATTAATTAAATGTATTTTTGTTATCTCTGTAACTTCATCTAACATGTCTGTATAGCTATTTTATGTCATGAATTGCTTTCACTGTGTCACTTGAAGGTTGCTGGTACTTATAGCTCAGGGTTTCCTTTTTTAAGTACCAGCAGTACAATATCTGTTAATTCTTGCACATAAATTTGTACTAAGCATGTATTACCCTATTTAATTTGTGAAACAATAAATGAATTGAATTGAATTGAATTGAACTGTAGGTAGTAGCTGTAAATAAATATAGTTTAGTTTGACACACACATACCTAATTGCCGCCAAAACTATATTTTTTAAAACAAAAATAAACACAAAAGAAAACAATATGGGTATTTTTTTTACTCACAGATAGCAACATTGTATTATGATAAGATAGGTTATTACAATTTTTGTTTGATGATCGATTTACGTAAAAATAACGTATAAAATGTAAGTATTTACTTGTGAAATGTACTTTGATTACACGTTTTTTGTTTTCCTGAGGGACTATGACATCCCTTTATGCTACAAACGGTCGTTTTAAATTATTTACTTGAGAGCTTTGTTCGGCGGAATGTGACCTTGAGTACTGACGGCTCGCCGAGAAAAGTTAGCCACAATGGCTAAGTTTTAGTTGCCTCACTTTTTGCACTCGTACTAGTGTTCTATGCGTTATTATTCTAAGCCCTCCCCATTTTAATTAAATCTCATAAAGTCCTTCCAAAAGTAGTCTGAAAGATATTACTCTCAGCGATAAGACCGCCATTGTAACCAAACTTTTTACAATATTGTTATTTAAGTGTGATTCAATTATTGGTGTACAATAAAGTATATTCTATCTATCTATCTATATAGTCTATATTAGTGTTTGCAAGGAAAACTAATGAATATTGAATTTATTAACTAAAATTAATGACGGGTTATTTTACTTTGTTCAACCGAGTCGTTAGTCGATCCTATTCTTAGTTGAATCGCACTGTAGTGACAAAGACTACTATTTCAGCTGAAAAAATCTATTCACGCGAGCAAAGCCGCGGGCAGAAGCTAGTTACATAATAATTTATATTATACGGAGGAAAGATTTGATTTCTTGTGTTTTTAGTTTTGATATAAACAAAAAAGCTTCTGGCCCGTTTTCAAAAATGCATTCAACAATACAAGGAACCAATTATAGTTTGAAAAAATTGAGAACAGAGAACCCATCCATCAAGCGTATCAAAACCTTCGATCAAACCGACTGTTATTATTAATACACGAGCTCCCCACGTCATTACAATTTATACCTACAGTACAACGCTACATAAAAACAGACCAAGTGCGAGTCGGACTCGCGCATGAAGGGTTGCGTACCTTTATGTATAAGAAAAATCACGTTTGTGGTATGGGAACCCCCTTAAATATTTATTATATTCTGTTTTTTTTTTGTATTTGTTGTTATAGCGGCAACAGAAATACATCATCTGTGAAAACAACTGTCTAACTGTCACGGTTCATGAGATACAGCCTGGTGACAGACAGACAGACGGACGGATAGTGGAGTCTTAGTAATGGTCGCGTTTTACCCTTTGGGTACGGAACCCTAAAAGGTTGTATTTGTATGGGCCAAGTTCCCTGAAATATATAAATTGATTGATTGAAAAAGCAATACCATCCTGTCCTCTATTACTTAGGTAGCTGAAGTTGGAATTAAAACAGCCAAGCTGGAGTGGGAACAGACCAGCCACGTCGCACGAATGCTCCCGGAGAGAGACTTGACGCCTGAAGGAAGACAACGCCGTCGAGGTTGACCATGGTGCAAACATGGTCCGAAATTACCCAGGATAGAGGAGGTTTGGAAGGAAAAAGGAGAGGCATTTGCTCAGCAGAAGGCCACAATGTAGGCTAAGTAAAAAATACTAAATAGTGGGGTATTGTTATTTGCTTTCAAACTGTCTGTTTAGCTCCTTATTATAAGCGTATGGCAAAACATTAACAGTACCTTTGGCAAAAATGCATAATAATGATACTTGAAGGGCTGACCACCAAAGCCTGATTAACCATGTCGGGGCCTTCAGGTGATCTACGGGGCCCCTTTATTGTAATCTAACTTCCAGAAATATGTTTTTCTACTGTCGTAATTTGCATTCTGATTAGGACTAAAATTGAGTCTCTATAAGCTTTTCACTTATCTTAATTACATTCCCTGGGTCTAAAGAACAAAATACTTAAGTATATTTTAACCAATGCTTACCTTCCTAGCTAGATAATTTGTAAACACAGGTAGGTACACGTTGAGGACAGTCACTTTTTCTTGGGCCACTAGGCACGTACCCGAGCCGAGGCCTCTACCCGAATCGGGGCCATTAGCCAATCCGGGGCCTCTACTACCTTATGGATAATCCGGAACTACTGACCGCTGAATATTAACCAAAGCTACTTTAATTTCGTTGAAAAAGAAAACTTATCTCGCGAGCCAAGGCGCTGGCAGAAAGTTGTCTTTTCATATCTAGTTATGTTTGAGACCAATGCACTAGGATGAGCCATTACTGAGCGTAATGCATGCGCCTTTTTACCAGACATTCCTGAAAAATAACTCAATAAAACGTTGGCATTAGTAGCTGCAAAACGATAATGCGACGAGCGATAGTGCATTCAAGGAAGGAAGGAAAATGTATTTTTAATCAATATGCTTAATAATTACTTATGTGGTTATTTTGTACTAAAATAATTATTATGTATATTGGTATTTGTTACTAGGCACCCGCTCCGGCTTCCGGAAGCATATTTTACACGCAGTCGTTTCTCTTCTACACCTTCGGCATTTTTGTATTGGTTGCACATAAAGCCGGCTCTACACGTTGGCCAACACAGTGGCGAATGTAGTGGCCAATGCGTATTGGCCAACGTGTAGACGGCGTGTTTGTGCATGTTGGGTGCACAAACACCCCCTCTACACGCTGGCGAATAGTTATTGGCCACTACATTCGCCACTGTGTTGGCCAACGTGTAGAGCCGGCTTAATTTTAAGCCGGCTCTACGCGTTGGCCAACACAGTGGCGAATGTAGTGGCCAGTGCCTATTGGCCAACGTGTAGAGGGGGTGTTTGTGCATCTTGGGTTGTATTGGAATGATGGCCGACAAGTTGGCGCGAGATCCGTGTGGTGTCGGTTTTTTGCAAAAGATCAAAGGGTTGTTGGCCGAGTATTGGCCACCGCATCCACACGTTGGCTGCGTGTTTAGTTTGCTACGAGCTCCCAGAACGATTGCATGCACCTGATTCAAATTTTTAACCGACTTCAAAAAAAGAAAGAGGTTCTCAGTTCGTCTTGAACTTTTAAAGTGAAAACTTCTTTGGCATCGTTGTGATTTGATTTATGAATCGAAAAAGCGACAGTAAAAAGAGACACATAAATTGCCGCATTTTGGAATTCTGTTGGGGCCAAGTGGTAGAGTTTTTGATGCCCTTTAAAATGAGCCCAAACTCGGCTATCTTGTGACCACAGGAACGAAGTTAGGTCACGGGGGTGGATGAGGTAGCCCTGAGAGGGGGAGGAGAGGGGGAGGGGGGTCTCGTGGGGAGTCGAAAAAGCGACAGTAAAAAGAGACAGACACATAAATTTTTGAAGGTTCCACTTCTACCACGTGTGAATTGCGCACATGTTTTTTTTTTTATGTATGTTACCTCATAACTCGAAGTCGGCTGGACCGATTTATAAAATTCTCGTTTCTTTTAAAACGGTATACTTTCTATAGTTGGTCCCATTGTTATGAAATCAGGATCTGATGATGGGATCTTGGAGTAATCGAGAGGACTCTTCAAATATTATATTATTATAAGCGTTTTGGGTATTTCTTATAGTATCTTGTGCAGTTATTCTCGAAAAGCATCATTTGGGGAAGTGGAACTGATGATGAAGACCACCGATACTACTCAATAATAAGTATTTCATGGATTGCGATTAGATTACCTACTTGAATATAGTTGTTAAGCACTATATGCTCGTCACAATGCATATGATGATGGCTGATGGTGAAGTACCAGGAGAACTCCTCAAAAATTAACGGCTCTGCATCGGGAAAAGCAATTTTTTTAAAAGGTGATAAGTAGTTGACATTTTGCCTTTTGTAACTAGATAAATTACAAATCGACCCACTAAAAAGCGTGAAAAAGACTTTTAAACAAAAAATAAAACCGACTTCTATATCAAAACACTACAAAGGCAAAAATAACTAATTTCGGAAGGCGATGTAAAAAAAAAGAAAATACAAAACCATAAACACTGACTACCGAAATTAAAGTTATTATTAGTTATAAGTTAAAAAGATTTTTTCATGCTTTTTAGTGGGTCGGTTTGTAATTTATCTACACTCGCGAATCGACTCAACCCATATATGTATATATGTATTTTTCGAAAAATACATAACTTATTTTAAAAATTATTATAGCGTTCGAAAGCTTGAGACCTTAGCTTTAATGTGGTACCACTTTTCTTAACATTTATTCAAGACTTTTAAAATTAATGGTATCTGGGTGTAAGTAGAGGTAAAATGGGAACTTAGAAAAATATTGGTGGTGGTCAATTATTTTAAAAATAAAACAAACTGTTAAAAATACATAAAATTATTTATTATATCAATATTTGGTATTGCCCCCCCTAGCTCTAATCACAGCTTGCAGTCGATTTTTCAGCGACATGATCAATTTTTTGACGGTGTCTTGATGAATTCCATCCCACTCCTCTAATAACGCCGCCTTTAGTTCCTCTATGGTCGAAGGTACTGGATTTCTGGCCCTGACCCTTCTTTTAAGCTCGTCCCATAAGTGCTCGATGGGATTCATATCTGGACTGAGTGCAGGCCAGTCCATTGTCTGTATATTCACTTCGTCCAGGAACTGCCGAGTGATACGCGACGTGTGACACCGGGCATTATCATGCATTAAGACGAAGTTCTCGCCGACAAATCCTGCGTAGGGAACAACGTGGTCCTGAAGTATGTCGGTAATATACCGGTCAGCGGTCAGCCCTCCTCTTTGGCCTCCCCCGGGCACGAAAACAAGCTCGGTTTTTCCGTCTAAAGAGATACCAGCCCACATCATGCAGGAGCCGCCGCCGTATGCAACCGTTTCAGCGAAACAGCACTGCGCAAATCGCTCGCCCGGACGCCTGTAGACCCGGCCTCTCCTGTCACTGCCATGCAGACACATTCTGCACTCGTCAGTGAACAAGACCGACTGCCATTGCTCGACGCTCCAATTGAGATGCTCTCGAGCAAATTGAAGGCGCACTTGTCGGTGCCCTGCAGTTAATTTTGGGCTCGTGGCAGGCCGTTTTGGAGTGAGATTGGCTTTCCTCAAGCGTCTTCTTACTGTCCACTCGCTGACAGCCACCCCTCGAACACGCCTCAATTCCTGCATCACATCAACACCCGTCAGGTGCCGATTCCGCAGCGCTGTTGTAACGATGAAAGGGTCGTCTCTCTCTGAAGTACACTGGTGGCGGCTGGCTCTTGGTCTCCGATTAAAGGCACCAGTCTCTTGAAATCTTCCGTATATCCTTGATACAGCAGACTGGCTCAAGTGAAGCTGGGCAGCGACGGTTCGCTGACTGAGTCCTTGTTGCAACAGAGCAATAATATATATATCGTGCTCATCACACAAAAATTTGTCCTAGACAAATTTTTGTGTGATGAGCACGATCATTTGTTCTTTGTCTGGGTGTAATTTATCTATAATATGTATGTATTTAGAAATATATATGTATGTTTATCAGTTGTCTAGTACTCATAGCACAAGCTCTGTTTAGTTGTGGAATATTATTATTATTATTTCCTTTATTTTACATAAGTATCTCTCAAAAATTACATTTCTATATATTTAATATATTTCTATAAAAAGTGACAATAAAAAAAACATTAAAAAATATAAAAAATTGCAGTCCACTGGTATCGGGAGCGGGGTCCAAGCTACCGGTGGTTAGGTCTCCAGAGAAAGGAACTTCCTCACAATACAAGCTGCATCGAGGAGTACTGCCTTCTGTATCAGGCCCTTTATCCAGCTGTGTAACGCCAGCTTCGACAGATGGTCATCGAAGCTTTTAGCTATCAGCCCATTGACTGATATGACAATCGGCACAATGACAGCTGAGTTCACATTCCACATGTCAACAATCTCACGAGCTAAGTTGAGATACTTTATGTGTTTCTCTTTCTCAGCTTTCACGAGATTCTCGTCATGTGGGATGGTAACATCGATTATCATTGCGCGGCGCACTAATCGGTCTATCACCACTATATCAGGCTTATTGGCAACAATAGTCCTATCAGTGATGATAGACGAATCCCAGTACAACGTGACATGGTCATTTTTGAGAACTGGGTCGGGCACATACTTGTAATACGGTACCTCAGAATCGACAAGTTTGTATTTCAAAGCAAGTTGCTGATGGATAATTCTGGCTACTTGGTAGTGTCTATGCAAGTACTGGCCGTTAGCCAGACGAGAACAACCGGAGACAATATGTCTGATAGACTCACCAGGACGATGGCATGCCCGACACACGTCAACCGTCCTTCATAATATGTCTCCGGTAATTATTCGTCAAGATAACTTCGTCCATAATTGCACAGACAAAACCTTCAGTCTCTCCGAAGAGATCCCCGATGCGTAGCCAGGCAACGGAAGCTGTCAAATCTACATCGGGCCCATAGAGAGCCCGATAGTAGCGACCATGAAGCTCCTTGCTTTTCCATACCTCCTTGCGGTCATCTGCGGTGAGTATAACAGGTTTGTGCCAGTTCTCTTTAGCCATGGTCAGCGGGGTGAGTCCCTTGTCCACTGCAACCACTTCTCGGTGCATACCCACATCGGCTTAAAGGAAATATTCCCTGAGACTGCAAATCTCGCGGTTGTGGAGAGTTTTGGCGTTTAAACAGCCTCGACCTCCACACTTCCGCAGGATGTACAGTCTCATCACCGATGATCGTGGGTGATGCATCTGATTTGCGGTTAGCAGTGTGCGGACCCTCCTATCCAGGGCGTCTAGTTTGGTTTGAGTCCATTTGAGTATGCCGAAAGAATACATCAACACCGGCATGACCTAACCGTTGAAGGCGCGCTCCTTATTTCCTCCCGACAAAAGGCTGTTTAATACCTTTGTCAGGCGGCCAAAGAAGCGCTCCCTCAACGATTGCTTCATGTCAGCAACATTAATGCCCAAAGTTTCCGACATACCCAAATACTTATAAGTTTCGGTCAAGCAGAGAGATCTAAGGTGTATGGAGTCTGAAAGTTGAATTCCCTCAGATTCCATAATCTCTCCTCGTTTTACATGCATGATTGCGCATTTGTCCACACCAAATTCCATCTTTATGGCGCTACTGAAAGTTTCAGTTACCTTCAGTAGTTCCATCAGTTGCAAGTTGTTGGGGCCAAAGAGTTTCAAATCATCCATGTAAAGGAGGTGGGATATACTTTGACCTCCTCTTCTCAACCGATAGCCCAGGCCTGAGGCCTCTAACATTGTGCTTAGAGGATTCAGGGCCAAGCAAAACCAAAGTGGACTCAAACTCTCACCCTGAAATATTCCCCGTCTGATCCATATAGGCTCATCATTCCCTCGAATCAGTCGACATCCTGGATAGCGAAGTACCGTCTTCCATTGCCTCATACATGACTCAAGGAAGGTGCGTAGAGTTGGATCTATTTTGTAAAGCTCTAGCACCTTCATGAGCCAGGTATGAGCAACAGAGTCATAGGCTTTTTTGTAGTCTATCCAGCATGTTGATAGATCTTTGCGGGATCGACGAACCTGTTGGCTAATGGCCATGTCAATGAGGAGTAGCTCCTTAGTGCCACGGGACCCTTTCCTATATCCATTCTGAGAAGCGGACATAATTGAGTTGCACTCAATGTGCATATTTATTTTCACTCTCAGAATGGACGTAAGAACCTTATAGAACGTAGACAAACAAGTAATCGGTCTATAGTTTTTGGGTTCCGTGGGACTACCACTCTTATGGAGCAGGTGGGTACAGCCAGTTGTCAAAAACTCTGGTAGAGACCCAGTCTCTAAGGATGCTTGGAATTGAGAAGCTAAAAGCGCATGCGAGCTGCTATACCACTTGAGCCAGAAGTTATGCAGTCCATCCAGTCCTGAAGACTTCCAGTTTGGTAATGGACGAACTGCTTTAGCTACATCAGAAGTATTGATGATTATTTTATCCATTTGTGGTATAGCTTCACATACGCGTTCAACTTCACACATCCAGTCACCCTCAACATGACAGACGGGTACCAACCAGATGTTGCGCCAGAATAAATTTGTGGCGTTATCATCCGGGCGGCACACGTCAGTCACATTTTGATTGGGTCGCTCCCAAGCTATGTATATCCACCTCTCATCGCTCTGGTACATGCGATTCTGTGAGTAGCGTTGAACCCGCCGCTTAAACCGTCGGATACGGCTTGCGCATGCACAAATTTTCTGCTTTAGGAAGTCAATGCGCTCCGTAATGTGGGATGTGTATTCTCGAGGGCTGATTCCAGTCCCTGAGAAAGCCCGCCGCACAAAACGCATTACACGTGGACGTGCATTACGTTCCTTGAAGCAGTATAGTTTGCCGATGAGTGTTCTGGCCTCATCGATACGCCTCTCGATCCTATACTGCCAGGCTGGTACAGCAGGTTTTGGCCGAATAGCTTCGTCGTTATTTGGAAATTTGACGTTAGCTAAGCGACATGCCGCAACAGCCCCGCAATACAGGATTGAGTGCGTATCAACGAAGTTTTCGCTGCTCTCAAAAATGTTCTCAAGCAGCGAGTCCAAAGCACACACCAGTGCCCTATTTTATTTATTTATTTAATTTATAACGGCTTACAAAAACCAATTACAATAACATAATACAAAAACACAATACAAGAACAAAAATAAAATGAGAAATAAAAACAGAAATTACAATTAATAGAATAAAATATACATAAACAAAACTCGACTTAAACATACAAAACAACATTTAAATAAAAAAAATTAAATAATAAAGAATAGTAATGATTAAACTATTTGGCTTTCGCACATTTTAAGGCAAACAGACATTACTATATTAAAATCATCTGCAAATATATCACAATCTGGGTTAGCTTCCATGAGGTTGTTAAGAGCAGTCAAGACGCGGGGAACCGGAGATGAAGCGCGGGCGACAGTACGGCTCGTAGGTACAGCTAGTAAGCGGTGTTTTCGGCTACGGAGGTAGTTGTTTGGAACGTAAAGTCGAATCAGCTCATTGTGGAGATCAGGAGCATCTGTTATTCCCTTGCATATTTTAAGCATAATACTTTGCTGGTCATAGGCTCTTCTAGTTTGTAACATATTATATCCTAAACATCCTATGAGAAAATTGGTGGGATATAAGTACGGATAGTATCCAAAACGGAATTTATATAGAAATCTCAAAAATGCTTTTTGGACCTTTTCAAGTAGAAGAGCATAAGAAGCCTCATGTGGGTTCCAGACGCAAGAGCTCGCCTCCAACTTACTTCTGACATATGTACTGTATAGGAGTTGCACGACATGCATATTACGAAAATCCCGTGCGTTTCTGAGAACAAACCCGAGTCTTTTGAATGATTCCTTAGCAACGGTGGAAATGTGGTCATGGAATGTCAACGTTTGGTCAAATACGACACCCAAGTCTTTTACAATGGTCGATCTAGTAATAATAGTGCCATAAATTTTATATTCATAGAAGATTAGATGCCGCATTCGACCAAAAAACATGACATAACCCAAGTAGCACAGATAGCTGTATAACTACTCACTTTTAGACCTATTTGAAACTCTATGCGTATTAAGACTCTTTTAAGAGTACACTGGTGATCCTACAGCTGCATAATAGCTGTCAGTGATATTTAAACAGCTTAGGCTGATTAAGAGCTGCATTAAGGCTGATTAAGACCGACAAAACTACCATTAATACGCTTAGAGTGCTATAAAGGTATATTTTCAACGACGCTATTCAGCTTTTAACCTTTTTTAATGCCTTAGCAGTAGTAAGGGCTGTTTAGTGGACGAAATTACGCCAAATGCTGTATAAGAAGGTATTTGTGAACTCCTATTACACTGAATTATTAAAGGGGCACGTGTGAACTATTATAACGTTAATAGCTATATAATGGATGATTTGTGGCCCACATTACAGCTTATTGCTGAATATGTATACCGCTAATCAGTCTTTATACTGCCATTGATAGAGTCTGCATAGCGGCTGTTTAAACATT
This sequence comes from Tholera decimalis, assembly GCA_943138885.2. Taxonomy (NCBI): domain Eukaryota; kingdom Metazoa; phylum Arthropoda; class Insecta; order Lepidoptera; family Noctuidae; genus Tholera; species Tholera decimalis. The sequence continues at coordinate 653,775 of OW964573.2, forward strand.
CACTAGATGCCTCGCAGCTGCTTAGAGACTCACTAGTGTATCGAATTAACGGCTTTTACTTTATAGTGGTTCACATAAGTACCTTTAATCAGACTTTATCTGAATAGAAGTAACATCTGGTACTGTAATCAGTCAGTGTAACTTGTAACGTTGATAATGGCGATTATACTGACGTACAAACTATAAATATACTGATTCATTTTTCAACTTTTAAGATGTTTTGTGTATGAATTAGGAATGTATTGCATTAGTTTTTACTTCCTGATAATATAATAATAACTTTTTATCTTATAATTCTTTTCCAAGCACAAAATATTGTTTATTCAAGTTTTCGTCACGGCTTATTCATATCACAAAACTAATTAAAAACAGAATATTTTCGAGGCGCACTAAAATTTTCTTAGACAATATATATGTATAATTTCAGTGAAATTACATTCCCAATCATTTTTCTTTTATTAATACCGGGGAATATGAATATTATCCACGTATAATTCACTCCACGAAACAAGTGTTCAATTGGCAGCTACGGGTTATTATATTTGCTTCTATATGTTTGCTACGTCAAATATGTTCACTTTTACACTGGCCGCAAGCAGCCTTTCCCGGTTTAAAACATCTATTAAGAGCGTCGATGTGACATTTTTACTGAATAAAGAGTAACTTGTGATCACTTAGTCAGTCGATATTCAGCGCATAGTACTGTCGTTACCCTTTATAACACTGTTAAATTGCTGCTATACAGCTCCTAAGCAGCTACGTGAACTTAAAGCTGAATAATTTGTGCCTATTTAAGAGTTATAAGAGCTGTGTAAGGCCCTATACAGCCCTTATTCAGCTTTTTTATTCAGCTTTAAGCATGATGGGAATCCGTTATTCGGCTGATAAGCAGCCTCGTGTGCTACTTGGGAACATTTCGAAGAATTGAATTCCATCTTATTAGCTACTCCCCACGCATAAATTGCATCTATGTCTTTCTGAATAGCTTCGCAATCTGATGCTGTGCTGACACTAGCGTAAAGTATTAAGTCATCTGCGTCCGACGTCGTGGGCGTCTACCACTGCGGCTGGGCTGGAGGGAGGACGCCATCCTCTCCCTCACGCGGCCCGCCTCCTCCTTCGGAAGCATGACTGCTTCGCAGAAGGAGGCGACCGCTTCCCACTCCCTCTCGCCCCGCAGCATGGCCTCGACCAATGCCGGGCGCGAGAGGTCTCCGCCTATCGCCGCCGTGAGGACACGTCGGTGCTCTGCCCAGGCGGGGCAGTCTTGCACCGTGTGCTCTACGGTGTCCTCAGGGTGACCCTCGCAGTGGTGACACCCAGGCGTTTCCTCCTTTCCCATCAGACACAGGTACCTCCCGAAACTTCCGTGTCCGGTGAGGACCTGCGTCATGCGGTAGGTCAGGACGCCGTGACGCCGATCTAGCCACTCCTCAAAGAGGGGTCTTACCGCCGCAAAGTCGAAGAAGGCTAGAGCAAAAACCTATGGCGCTACGTTTTGAAAGAAGAATATCATTGTTGACTCGATCAAAAGCCTTCCGGAAATCAAAATATAGCACGTCTACTTGCTTCCTCGCATCAAGTTGTACAGATATAAATTCAGACAGTATCAGTAAGTTAGTGTCTACGGATCTCTTGCATCTAAAACCATGCTGAACATTACTTAGGTATTTTTCTACTTGAGCGTAAATTAATTTATGAAGAATATTCTCAAATATTTTTGCGGGTGAAGATAATATTGCAATAGGTCGGTATTCTTCTACGGATAATTTATTAGAAGTTTTAGGTACAGGAGTTACACGTGAGATTTTCCATTGAAGGGGGTATAATCCGGTTTTTAGGGACATAAATATGTGACATAAAGGTGGAGCGAATGAGTGTTTCAAATACTTGAGAAGCTGGGCTGGTATGCTGTCTGGGCCTGCAGAACTACTGGTTTTTAATTTGTTAATTCCGTATAGGACATCCTCGGTAGTAAATTGGATAAAAACTTTTTACCAAAAAATTAAACCGACTCCCAAAAACACTGCAAAGTGAAAAATAACTTTAATTTCGGTAGTCGGTGTCTTTAGTTTTGTATTTTCGTTTTTGGCACCGACTTCCGAAATTAAAGTTATTTTTCACTTTGCAGTGTTTTTGGGAGTCGGTTTAATTTTTTGGTAAAAAGTTTTTATTTCACTCTTTTTAGTTGGTCTATTTTTAATTTACCTAGTTTAAAGAGCCTAAATGTCAACTACTTATAACCTTTTACAAAATATTGCTTTTCCCAATGCTGGGCCGTTAATTTTTGAGGAGTTCTCCTGGTACTTCACCATCAGCTCTACATCACTATATGCATTGTGACGAACATAAAGTGCTTAACATCCATATTCAAGTATTCGAATCGCAATCCACGAAATACTTATGTTTGAGTAGGTTCGGCGGCCATCTGTGGTCTTCATCATCAGTTCCACTTCCCCAAATGGTATTTTTTGAAAGCAACTGCACAAGTTACTATGAGAAATACCCAAAATGCCATAGGTGTGCCTATAATATTTGAAGAGTTCCCTCGATTTCTCCAGGATTCCATCATCAGATCCTGACCTGGTGACAATGGGACCAATTTCAAAGTATACCCTTTCAAACAAAAAAAGAATTTTCTAAATCGGTTCAGCCGTCTTCGAGTAATCGGTGTACATACATAAAAAAAAAAAAGAGAAAAAAAAAATATACGCGTCGAATTGATAACCTCCTCTTTTGGTCGTCGGTTGAAAATATTGATGTAGTTGCTGTTATTACTTACATCGCAGCTATTTGAGTTTGCGGCATTTAACTGTGGTATATCTGTCAGAAAAACACTTGAAAAAAAATTAGCAAAAGCGTCAGCCGCTGCTGCACCTGTATAACAATGGCCACGGTAGTTTACCTGATTTTCAAACCCACCCTTAGACCGTAAGCTACGGATATGCCGCCAGAATTCACGGAGATTGATTTTAATATTATTTTCTACGTGTCTAATATAGGAATGGTAAGCTTGAGCAACCCTATGTTTTAAGGAATTTCTTATGAGAGAGTAGGTTTTATAATCATCGTAATTTTTAGAGCGCTTCCAGATTTTATGTAGGGCGAGTTTACGTTTGATGTCATTAATGATATCAGGTGTGAACCATACAGGGTAACATTTTGTGATGGACTTCGACGCTTTTTAGGGATACAGCTATCAAAAATTTCATAAATAGCTGTGTAAAAGATATTTACGGCATCCGTGACGTTATTGGCTTGAAATATAGGGTCCCAAGAGATCTCTGATATTAAAAAATAGAACTGCTCATAGTCACACTTATCTCTCATAGGATTAATATTACTTGGATCTATTACATCTGAACAGTGAACTGATTCGATACTTACCTCTATTTCCAGCGGTAGGTGATATGCGTCAGGTTGTACAATGCTATCCGTACTGGAGACACATACCTCATGAAAGCCATCCCGAACTAATACTACATCCAACATTCCACCATGAAGATTCAATATAACATTTTTATCTAGTAGTGAACACAATGACAAAAAATAACAGTAGTAGTTCGTGACATTCGTTGAAGCACTTTTTAAATTAAGGTCACCCATTATAATGACAAAGCCTTTAAAATTGTTCACGAAACTTTCAGTTTTGCAGAACCAACGCATATACTCCTCATCACTAGCGTTTGGTTTTATATACACAACACAAACAAGATATGGGCGAGCATTCCACGTAAAGGATGCCCACAGATCAGACAGTCAGTTTCATATTCAATTCTCCTGCGTAATACGATCGGAGTTCGTGCTGCCAGTAAAACTCCTCCGCAAGGCGTACTTCTGTCACGACGCAGAATACTCCAGTCGTCGATTTCCAGTTCTGAATTTGTTACAGAGGAATCAAGAAATGTTTCAGTAACAGCAACCAGGCTATTTTCTAGTAAGGCTAAGTTGTTACGCCACATAGAAAGCTTCGTTTTTAAGCCACGTACATTCTGGTAGAAAACAATGATGTGAACATTTTTATAACTAGTGTTGGGAAGTTGTAGATTTACGAAAGGGCAGTGATTGGCGATTAGAGTGATTTTATGCATTATTATTATTATTATTATTGCTTTTCCTGATGCAGAGCCGTTAATTGTTGAGGAGTTCTCCTGGTACTCCACCATCAGCTCTACTTCACCATAATATGCATTGTGACGAGCATAAAGTGCTTAACATCCATATTCAAGTAATCGAATCGCAATCCACGAAATACTTATTATTGAGTAGTTTCGGTGGACATCTGTGGTCTTCATCATCAGTTCCACTTCTCCAAATGGTGATTTTAAAGAGCAACTGCACAAGATACTATAAGAAATACCCAAAACGCTATAGGTGTGCCTATAATATTTGAAGAGTTCCCTCGATTACTCCAGGATCCCATCATCAGATCCTGATTTCATAACAATGGGACCAACTAGAAAGTATACCACTTCAAATAAAAAAGAATTTTCTAAATCGGTCCAGTCGACTTCGAGTTATGAGGTAACATACATAAAAAAAAAGTTCAAGACGAACTGAGAACCTCCTTCTTTTTTTGAAGTCGGTTAAAAATTTTAATCAGGTGCGTGTGATCGTTCTGGGAGCTCGTAGCAAACTAAACGCGCAGCCAACGTGTGGATGCGGTGGCCAATACTCGGCCAACAACCCTTTGATCTTTTGCAAAAAACCGACTACACACGGATCTCGCGCCAACTTGTCGGCCATCATTCCAATACAACCCAAGATGCACAAACACCCCCTCTAAACGTTGGCCAATAGGCACTGGCCACTACATTCACCACTGTGTTGGCCAACGTGTAGAGCCGGCTTTAGACACCTACCTTTTAAACTATCTTATTCGTTTAAATGAAAATTTTATATTGAATGCTGGAGCATTTCTATTACTTTCGTTATAAATAACTTAGCAAAGAAGCTTAGCAAAACCCTATCGTTTACTAAAATAGGAGATAGGTAGGTACAAGGTGTCGCCGTTTTTTTATTGTTAATAGGCTCGCATTTAACTAGAATCTCACCTGATGGTAAGCGAAGATGTGGTCGAAGATGAAGCTCTTGACTTAAGGACTCCTAGGTTATAGCTATTAGATATCTACTCCAGCAGAGAATTTCACTCCTTAGCTGTACGCACAATGATAGTATTCCTAAAACTTTTTGTACGTATGGGTGGGATGTTCGTTCGACTTGTAGTCCGATAATGAAACGGGCTCAGCTTGACTAGGTGGAAAAATATTGTGAAATTGTATCCAAAAATATAAGTCGTGTATCTAAGTGTTATTTAATAACCAATTTGCAAAATAAATGTCATTATCACTTAAAACACTTGTCTTTATTCAATACTAGCGACTATACTAGCGGCTTCGCACGGGTGCAATGTTTATATTAAATATAGGCAGCGTTCGCGAGAATCGTTAACGTACGGCAGTTTTTTCGACGCCTTACTCCACAATTTTCACTACCACGAAAAATCCTATCTATTTTCCGGGATAAAATATAGCCTATACGGATTCGGAAGAATCCCTCTAAGTAATGGTAAAAGAAATTTTGAAATCGGTCCAGTAGTTTTTGAGCCTATTCAATACAAACATACAAAAATACAAAGGTTTCCTCTTTATAATATTAGTATAGATTAAGCCATCTAATAAAAATAAAACGTTAAAAGCGGCAACTATAGAAGTGTTGTTTTAGCTCTTGTACTAACAGCCTAGGTCCGGTATAACAAGTGCCAGACCTCTCAGAATACAAATTTTTTCAATCGCCAATCGTTAACATCTGCTTAGCCTTTTCAAACAACCAGGCAACCCAGTAGCTGGGTGGGTACACAGCGATACCCTTTCCCCGGTCAGGCAATATCTGACCAGGAAACACAAGGGTGCTAAGTAACGATACGTGGTAAAGTTGTGACGATGCATGTTGATTGGGTGATGATATGGGGGACCACTGACCTGCCGGGGTTGCGGGAATGTTCTAAAGCGATACCACGGCCCCGGAACTCACGGTCTACTGTAGGAACAGGTTCCCTTTCGCTCTAGAGCAGGAAGAAGCATTTGATAATTTCGCCCCTTAAAATAGGTTGAGAGAAGAGAACAGAAGTAAGTATAGAAAAAGTCAAGTGAAAAGAAGACAGGTTGCATCATTGCGTAAAGAGCAAGAGCGTCATACTGGTTATAATGTGAATCATGCTACTCTAACCCCTATGTAAGGAGGACACATGATAGAAAGTCGCTTGTACTAGTTGTCTGCATTGCAATAAAAGAAATAAGTTTGTATTAATCAATGAAACAAACATAACCTAGCTCTTGCATGCTACTCACGTCACGTCTACACCCCGATCACAGTTAGGTCTACGTCAACTAAGTAGCAATCCAACAGCAACCTTAAAGTCAAGACAATAAAGATCATTCGATGTTGACATCGTTTGTAGACGGATTGCACGTCACGGTCGTTCGCTGAATCTTACTTAAGGAAAATTGTATATTCACGATAGAAATGTCCCGGATGAGCAAGCAGATGAACCAGCTATCCGTGTCCCTTATACATACGTAGTGGTCCTGTGTTTTAAATAGTACAACAAACGTTTGTTTGGCAAAATGGCGGACATCGCGTCCCAATTAAAGGATTTTAATTGTGACGCGATGCCCGCTATTTTGTTATTGCGGTCCCTTCTTACATTGATGACGTGTCATTCTACACTAGAACGACTCTGGCTCTAACCGTTTAAGTAAAATTAAGAAAAGCTTTTGCACTTTATAAATAGATGAGTCGAATCAGGAATTCCCGTTAGAAAAAAACAAAAAGAAACAATCCAGCGGCATTTGAATTACGCGCTTGAATTGAGGAAGGAAAATCATATTATAGGTCATATTAACAATATGAGATCACTAAAATTAGTAATATTCTTAATTGTGAGTAGTTCATCGTGCTCTGCAGTCGTGACTAGTGATATTAATATTATTGTGCAATGGATCAGGAGAATAAATATCCAATCTTCGTGGCTAAATTATTAGAAGAGATCGTCAATGGCACAAGATCATACAAAAAGGCTACTCTGGGACCGTTGCCAGAACATTCCAACATAAAACCGGTCCAAGGCTTCACTCCGGAGAAGCCAGTCCTCAACGATACTATATGGTTAGATTTCTACAATTTTATTTTTAAACCGTTGCAAGAGAAGACCACGATACGTCCATTTTACGACCAAGTTACATTTAAACCGTTCCAGCAGACTACTGTTAAACCTCACATACGGACATATAGACCTTTCTACGAAAAAACTACACCATATTACGAAAGACCATTCCGCGAGAGGTCAACTGTGAGTATTTAATTTATTTTTATATTTTGTTTCTGATTACACTGCAATCTGTCGCCACCGGGATATTTATCAGTTGAATGGTTGGGTTTGATATTTGCATGCTCGGTATGCGGCACGTATCGCATCCTACTTCACTTCATTGCTGCAATTTAAGTGTGTCTTGGGGCATCCTCCGTTTCAATCTGCAAATTGTATTTGTAGTTTTCTCTCTCATCAGGACATTAGCCAAGCTGTTGTAGCTTATACTTAATTAATTCATTATTAAATATCATTTCGAATGCAGATAGTACCTTCCTGTTTCCAGTAGACTTTTGCAAACCTTTAAAACTTGTCACTCTATACGGAAAATAAAACGTAATATATAATTAGGAACTTATTAACTTAGCCTGTACTATCCCTTTGCAGGGAAAAGGCCTCCCTTCATTCATTCCACCTTTTGCGATCAAATGTGGTAGTAGTCCAATACTCTTTTTTTTTCTGGGTGTGAAAATCATCGAATGACTTCTCTCGCTCTGAGATAAGCGGAAGTGGGTGTCAGACTTCTACTGACTAAAAACCCACCCTATTCCTTCAGCTGCCCTTAAGTTCCGGGGCCGCGGTATCTTGTTAGTACATTCCCACAACCCCAGAATCCAATCCTCTAAGAATGAATTCAGATCAACCCGCCATCTCCTTCTGAGCCTGCCGCGCTCGTTTGGTACCAGTTGTGATCCACTGAGTGGTTATTTTGGCCCATTGCTTCTCCGACATAATTCAAACTTTGTAAACTACAACTTGAATGGATTGCTAACACAAACTCAAGAGTCTGTGTGACTCATACTATACAATGACTGAGAAGAGTATAAATAGAAGATATTGTGTTGCGCTTGCGTACAACTGCGACTTTAAGTAAATAGTGTTGAGAGCTACGTGATGAAGAGTACGATACTGATGACAATTTGTTTTCTTCCAGATCGCGCCTTTTACAATCCAGTCAGGTCATTCTTCTGGACTTGAGAACTGCTTCTGGGTGGTGTTGGGAGGTATCGGGTTAATGATATTGATAGCGATCTGCATGAAATTAGGAACACCTAATCGTAGAGGTATGTTAAATGTTGTCTCCATCGATCGAAGGATCGCTCACACCTTTCTTACATTGTAGGGTTTGATCTACATGGTTGAAATATGCAGAAGCATTATTAATACCAATTGTGACTTTATTGTTATTTATTTCATCAACTTTCGATTGTGTGAGATTCAGACATCTCACTCTACCATTTTTTTTTCATAAACTTTATTATTTTAATTTCAGTGAGAAGGCAAATGTCGAACCTACGGCCTGGTCCAGATTTGATGACAATTACTCGTAAGTGTTACAATTTAATTCAAATCAGTTGCTTTAAGGCATCGACAAGGTTTTGATAGTACAGTTCTTTTTAGAGTTCCGTAGCCGAATGGTAAAAACGGAACCCTTATAGTTTTGTCATATCTGTCTGTCCGTCCGCCCTTATATCACAGCCGTTATATTTCTGAACTATTAGGATTACACATGTGAAACTTGGTAGTTAGATGTACTATGTTAACCGTTTTCCGATTTTTATTAAAAATTAAAAAAAAAATCATTAATCATCAAAATATTTTGTTTCATCAAACCTATACGTGTGTGGTATGTGGTGTCTATAGACATACGCTTCCAAAGTGGTAAAATGTCCCCCCCCCCCCTCTAACTTCTATAATAATGGAGTGAAAAATCTAAAAAAATATATACTGTAAATCTTAATAAAAACTTAAAAAAAAAAATAGTTTGTACGAGGGTCAGTTGTTTTTGAGATATAGCACATTTTCTAAAACCGTAATTCTGACTTTGTATTTCATACAAACACTATGAAAAACAAAGTTATTGGGCGTAGTTACTACGGAACCCTTCATGGGCGAGTCTGACTCGTACTTGGCCAATTTTTATAGATTATGGGCTCGCATTTGACCACCATCTCACCTGGTCGAAGTTGAAGCACGCTTACCTAGAAGTTAACCATTCATTCTCGACTTAAATACCTCCAACTATCAGAAAACACAAACTCTGGCAGGGAATTCCACTCCTTAGCGTTACGCACAATGAAAGTATTTCCTAAATGTTTTGTACGTATCCACCACGTAAATGTAACAATGGCGCATTGCCGTTCGTCTTGTAAATTGTAATCCGATGATGGAACGGCCTTGCTGGAATTTGAAGTACTGTGTTACTTTCCGTTTGGTAAAGATCTATGATATTTTTGTTTTCACATTACTAGCAATCTTGTTAACCCCACTAAGCTAAATATGCTTGTGTATAGAGTGGGTTCACGACAATAGTGTAATGGGTGAGGTTTCTGCGATCACAACACCGAAACCTTTTACTATTCTTTCATAATAAAAGATCTTTATCTTGCAAATTAGTTATAAAATAACACTTTTACACGTTATTTTTTACGGAGTTTCCTGACTACCCTGAGAAGAAATACCAAAACAAACTCAAAGTCTCTTTTGTAACATTTTCTCTACTTCATCTTCTCTCTATCTAACTGTTAGCTTTAATACTGAAAGCTTTAATACTGGTTCTGTTCAAACGTCCTCCTCCTCGACACCTTAGGCTTTTGATGCTTAGTTAATTAAAAGTAAAATGTAAATTTTTCAGGGAACTCAGACAACGGCAACTCGGATATGGGCTCTCTTCTTCGTTTGAGTGAGTCTACTGCGTCCTTCGAGCCTCCGCCGCTGTACAGCGACGCGCCGCCGCCCTACAACGAGGTGACGCGCTGTAACACTACGTGTGCCACTGAAGACCCTCCACCACGATACTCCGCTACCTTCGAACCTTTCTCCAACCAGAAAGATATAGAGCCTCAAGTGCACATACGATACAACAACGGACTCATTGAAGACGGTGTCAGAATTGAATTCGTTGTCAAGACCTCGAATTAATATGTAGACAACGATAGTGCTTTGGAAAAGATAACTGAATAGAGAATAAGCATGCCAAAAATATTTGTTACTAGCAGTCCCGCCGGGATTCGTTCTCGTGGGCTATATAAACTCTTCTTTTTTTGCAGTCGGCTAAAAAGTAACCTATAACCGTCCTCAAGCTTCGTAAAATTAGTAGAGATTGTATAGATGCAACCAGTTTACCATAACATGTACATTAGCATATATAGGTATATTATGTAGCAGTAGACAGAATAGAAGTTGACTGAAAAACTGTCTAACTTAATTGTTAGGGACTTCAATTGGCCAGCGCAACGATACTAGTGTGTCCTAAACTTGTCCACGGTACGTGGAACTTAACGTTGCTTACAATAATCAAAAGTACTTACACAATAGTCTACAGGCTCTCCGGCCGACAACAATCCATAGCCTCTGAGGCTTTATAAATACCACTAACCTTGGGGTGCTGGGTTCGCCAACTTCGACCCTCCCAGGTCACGCCCAAGTGTAGCATGTATGTAATATGAGGTGAGTAATTGAAAGTGTGATGTAAGTCAAGTGTTCTGAACGTTCACAAGGCGTCAGTCTCCAGATGGCGCGGTTCAAACAGCATCACAGCCCAAACTCACACCGGATTGAAGCTATTTATCACTACTTATTCCAACAAATGCGCGTGCCACGCGATGGCATCAACCCGGCGATAAATCCAAAAATATCCCGGGGTTTTCGTCAAATGGGGATTACAACTTCAAACAATAGTTAACTCGCGACCCAATTATCGGTTTCAACAGGCGATTCCAAACGATATTTTACCAATTATAATTAACTCAACAGGGTCCCATGACCGACATTTTTCAACAAGGAACCAAAGTCTATCTGTCAAGTTAAAAAGGTTATGTCAAGCCCACAGATAATCGATGTTGCCAACCAAAGGTGCGTTCTGTTTCACGTCGGACCGAACATTAATTTTTTTTTTACAACCACTTATAAAAAAAATATATATAATTAAAGGATACCAGAAAGGCTGAGCTTAAATCTGAATATAAATAACAATGTAATAGGATTAGCCAGCAATGATGATAATAATATGGAGGTGCACAGTATGTTTAGTAATCTATGTACTTTCTAAAAGCAAAGTTTAAATACCTGTAGCGCTAGCCTTTGATCTCATATTGACTGTACCTTATATAATTACTACTTATAAATAGTTCCCGTCATTTAAACAGTTTTAAACGAATTATTTTATAGTATTACAGTTTTGGGTCACAAAGATGATGAATATAAAGATATATTTTTAATGTTACCAAAATATTCATCCATTCATTTCCAAATAAATTATGGCATTAAAAATTTTCATTTGTAAAGAATTTTTATTATTTCCCTTCTTAACTTATTTTGTTGTTGGGTATCCAATCTTTTGTTTGAAAATAATAAACAACTTATAGTCGAAGTGCTTTATTAATACAGCTAAAACAACTTACATCGAAAGTTTAAATAAATAATATCTAACATACGGTAGTTCTTAACTTAAATACTAAATGTATATTTGAGAACCATGCTCCCTCTAACTTTACTTATTTGCGTCGCTTGCAGTTACATAATCAAAGCGATATAACTCTAAAGTACCATCTGAAATCAGTACTTTGAGTAAGTATAAAGTCAAAGAAAGCATGGTTGTGTTAAATCTTTACAATGTTAAAAATTATAAATGCAATTATTGAGCTTCAATACATCCTTCTTCTTTATAAGAAACCACTACATTAACGAGTATTTCTCCAGGGAGAACTTAATTATTGTCCTTATTTTTATCTAATTAATTTATAATGAACGGAGTGTGAAATAAAAATGACAATCGATGATGAACTTTTGAACCAATTAGTAAAGGAAATAATTTCAATAAAAAGAAAAACCTGACTGAACATTAACTTATTTTATAATAGATTTAATAGCCTAAATCGTTAAGAGATCTCACCTCCCATAGTTATATATTTTGGTACAAAACTACCTACGTAATATATTTATTTAGATACAGTCTTAATGTCACAACGTTATGTAGCAATAGCACCAAAATTAACATTCTTACATACTCATTACATAATACTATAGGAATACATAGTACATTTATGATAACCTATCATTCATTATTACAAATTGTGGGGAGTTGAAGTAAGTTACACTAAACTTACGTAGTGCAATTAGATTTCTATAGATCTTTATTAGAAAACAAAATTAAAAATAATGTCCTAAATAGATTTATCATAGTATAACGAATTATATTTGGCAAAACAAAACTTGAATAATCTCATTTGCCGACACCAAGTCGATGAAAATATGCAACTGTGGTATCTAGACGATGTTTTACACCCCTTTATTCATAACGTTATACTCTGATTCCTGTTCATGAATTTATCTAAATCAATGGAAAACCATGAGAGTTTCCAAGAAAACCTACCTGTTCGCAACACTGAAGCGAGAGGTCTTTTCTTTTAAAAACGTAAACACGACATTAACGACGATAACTCGTATAACATAGTTATAAGTTTGGTTAAGTGATATGTATTTACATTATTTGTAATAGGAATTATTTTATTTGTTTGGGTAAAGTTGTCTGAAATAAATAAATGGATTAATGGATTGACGTCAAATTGACAGATGTCAAGAAATTTGACGCTTGAGACCTGACGCCTCAGTGCTAACATCTGGTGAAATAGACTTCAGAAAACCCTCATTGATGTGTTTCAGTGATGTTCTTACAGCTCATTGTTCTGGCGACGTCGCACGTAGCGCGCGAAGTAATCCGGTCGCCAGCACTTGCAGGAGCCCGGCACCAGGAACCAGTCGTAGTACAGGCGAACCTGGAATATTTCATAACAGATGTTTATCTTCCGTTATACATATAAAAGAAAGAAAAAAAAACCTAGGTACAAAGCCACACGCTAAATACATTTAGAATAGAAACAGAAACTTAATTAAACAAATAGCATTGCGTGTGCCAAATAGGCATAATTAAGCAGAATGCCAGACAATAAATTGTCTGACGCTGGTTTTCAACTGGACCTTATGAAGTGCGGACGTGCCACCGATGCATATACAGCTTTATAGTGGTTTTGTATTTATGTTTATTTTCGATGCTAAGAGACATGGAACTGGGCGTTAGTTCCAAAATAGGAAGGTAATTACTAAGATGATGTTCAAGGTAATCAATGGCATAATTATAATAAATATTTTAAGAAAATATTTATTGTGAAACACTAGCACTCAGCTGCATCATCATTATCATCATCATGGGGGACAAATGCGAGCCTATTATCAATAAAAAAAAAACATCCTCTATCATCAAGTAACCATCATTATTGCGGACGCAACAACGATGGGAAGAGATATGGTGATGAATATTAACATTTGTATCGAGGACTACTAGATATAGTGTGGTTGTATGAAGGGGCAGTAGTGTGGTTGTTACCTGGTAGCAGCCCATCTCGTCGTGTCCGTCGCAGTGCGCGGCCTTGTCGCTGTTAGCTTCGGCTGTGGCCTGCCCGCTCTGTGCGAACTGCTCGTACTCCTGACACACAGTATACACAATATTCAAGATTCACTCATCAGCATCATTATCTGGGGGCACGGCAGTGTCCCCACCAAGTCAAGCAAAAAGCGGCACGGCCGTACCATACTTTTCTCGAAGCAATTCAGGCCATTTTCGACCCCGTATAACTTCGTACCAAAAACAATCTCGTAAAATCGATATATTGTGTTTTCATGCGATGGCCGAGTCAATCTATTTATTTAAAACGTTAAAGATTTTTAATATTGATATGGTCACTATAAGATGTTGTTAGGTTAGATAATTACGTATCAACTTAAGACAGAAGGTCCCTTAAGTAGGGACTGAATAATCGAATAACCGACTTGGTATTACATGGATCTCACAACTTTTTACGGTAGAAGAACTGCGTTGCGAGACTTGGTTTTTTTTGACAAGTATTGTTTTTTTATGGGATCATTTATTTTCGTTATCTCTATTACATGTTTTAGCCTATGATTGAAGTCATCTAGAAGGCACAAAATGCCTGTAACACCTTCGTTCTTCCATATCAAACTCTTAACTAAATAAAGAACAATATCCTCATCCATGCTTAAATTATGAAGCTGAAAAGTTTGTTTGTTGTATTTTTATATATCCTTTCTGTGTATACAACGTGTAACAGAATAAACGCAATTCTTGAAAGTAGTTGGTTCAGAAACGGATTCTGAATTGATTTTAGCCATAAAGAAATAGGTGTTAAATTTTGATAGAAAAATCTTTCACTTTTAACTTAAAATGGAAACACAGTACCTATCGTGACAAATTAATACAATCCTTAATTCTGGAATTAATAAAATAAATTGTGTGCGTGTCGCGTTAGCCGCTAACATCGCATGAATTTATGCATTTGCGTAAGGATATTGTATGACGCACATACGTTTTACGTTTGGTAAGGATAAATATTTTATAAAAATGCCTAGGTTTGGTATCAATATATACTAAATACATTGATACCAAACCTAGGCATTTTACGGATGTAGTTTTAGACTTATAATTTAATATTCTAATTGGAGTGTTTGAGGTATTGCGCTTAATCTGTTACACTTTGTATATATAAAAGTATAAAAATTACTAGCAGTAGCGCGATCCTTCGTGTCCGTGGACTTTATTACCATAAAAACATAAGCCTCCTAATTATTATTTTTGTAGTCAAATTAAAAGGCTAGCTAGCTACTTCCATACCAAATTTGCTCCAAATCCACCCAGTACTTTCGAAGAATAGAAAGTTTAAACAAACAAACTTTTTCGCTTTATGTGTTCAATGAGGATTGTTATAAGTCCTGTGCGCGTCACAAATATTTTTCTTCGATCTTTCAGTATTGTACAGATTATTTGATAAGGGCACCTGCGGCGTGTTCTGTTTGGGCGGGTAGTGCAGCTCGGCCACCAGCAGCGACACCCACCGCGGCGAGCTCAGGCAGCCGCCGTCCAGGTAGTGGCAGCGGGACTGCATGCATCTGGGGAACACCTTCTACTTCAGAACACCTGCTTCATGCACCACTCTATTGGGAAACAGGCTGAGAGGCTCATTGGCAACGAGACACTGGTCAAGACTGGTCTGGAGCTGTCCAGGGCAAAGAACAAACTTATCAGTTTTCTATCGGTTCTTCATGATGAAATTGCACGATCTAATTCTACTAAGCCTGTTCCATTATTAGACTACAAGATGAACGGCGATGTGCCATCGTCGTTCACAGCTAATAATTTTTTTTATTACTAAAAATATAGTATCTAGCCAGATCAAAACAGAGGAATGTACTGACCTATCTTCAGATCATACGCCGATAATAATGAACTTTCACTGCAAGGCAATCCCGATAAACTACCCAGAAAGATTATACAATCAGAGAACAGACTGGAACCGTTACAGGACTAAAATCAAGGACTTAATAAATCTAAACTTGCCATTAAGAAGCGTGGAAAATGTCGAAATATCTATCGAATCTTTTAACAAACTTATACACCGAGCGGTAAAAGAATCTACACCCATGCAGACATCGACTACACAAAAATCTCACTATTCTAAAATAATAAAAGAAAAACAAAATGAAAGACTACGTCTACTGAAAAAATGGCATTTTTTAAAAAGCCTTCAACAGAGACTCGGAAGAACTCAAACACATGAGCTGCGAAGCTGACAACGAACGTCTCCAAAATCAACTGACCTACTTTACTCCCAATAAAGACACCAACTATTCACTATGGAAGATAACGAAAAGACTGAAAAGACCAAAAGTTCACATACCACCCCTGAAAACTACTAATAACAAATGGGCAAGAACAGATCTTGAAAAGGCACAAGTTTACTCAAATTACCTTAAACTAGTCTTCTCAGCAAACACCCTGAATATGACAATGATATTTATGAGTACTTTGATCCTCCACTGCAAATGTGCTTACCGCTGAAAAGTGCTAGTCCTAAAGAAGTGTGGAAAGAAATCCTAATGCCAGAGGGTAAACACCAGGTTACGATTTAATTGACAAAATCTCTTAAGCAGCTACCTAAAAAAGGAATAGTACACATTGCTGCAATTTTTAAGGCTTAAGCAGGCCTCTAACTTGCCCACTATCCAGCTCAGTGAAAAATCGCCCAGGTTATTATGGTACGCAAACCCGGCAAACACGCCATCTAGTAAGGTAAGTAGGTCTCATCACACCTAAGATATGGGATCATTTTCTGGGGCAACTCAACTGACAAGGACATACCCTTTAAAGCCCAAAAAAGGTGCATCAGGACTATGTTTAAATTACAGTCAACCGAAAGTTGCAAGCCATACTTTAAAAAATATAAAATATTAACTCTGCCTTGCCTTTACATTTTGGACGTTGTCATCTTTGTAAAATCTAATCGACACTTATTTCCACGTCAATCAGACGTGGTTGATCGCAACCATAGTAGACGTGATGACAGTATTCTCAGTTTACATAGATCAAAAACAGCATTGATGCACAAGAGTGTTTTCTGCATGGCCCCTAAAATTTTCAATAAGCTCCCAAATAGTTGGAAAGAACTTAATGTCCGTAAATTAAAACATAAATTAAAGATACTGCTTGAAGGGAAAGCATACTACAGTATTCTAGAATTCCTCAATGACAACTTTTAATACCATGTAGTAACAATACCTATTATCAATACATCTTTGACATATTCTGTAAAAAAAATTATGTGTAATAATTTTAATTGACATTTAATAATTGTTACGTAATTATGACCATATATTTAATTTATTTGTTTTTAAAATTGACATTTTACTATTGTGTTCTTATTAAATTTAATATTATAATTATCCACTAACTTATATCAGTGACATTTAAATATTTGTACGCCACTAAGGCCAAACATGACTGATCTATATAAAGTGATTTTTAATAACTTGCATGCTCTGTATGTGTACTCATGTTTCAACAAATAAAGAATCTTGAATCTTGAATCTTGAGTAAACTCCTACAGACCGATAAGCTTGCTCCCGTTGCTAGGTAAAGTCCAGGAAAAACTCCTGCTGAACAGGATGCGCACCTATCTACCGGGGGCAATACTTGCCCACCAGTTTGGCTTCAGGGAACAACATGGGACCATCAAACAAATACATCGCCTAACGGACATAATAAGTCGCACTTTAGAATGTAAACAGTTTTGCTCTGCTATATTCCTCGACATAAGTCAAGCTTTTGATAGGTTTTGGCACGAAGGACTTCTGTGTAAGCTCAAATAAATTATTAGTTTAAAAACACTAGACAAAATATAGATAGAGAAAAACACACTTTAAATGCACGTAAAAACAAAAAAAAATGTTTAGAAAACCGATAACGAATTTTCTTTAGGTTTGTTATAACTTTGAAACCTGATCGTGTTCAAAGTCCATTACGTGGCCGTTCTCAGAAGTGCAAACACGACTATGATACGATATTCCATCATGGAATGCCAGTGCCTATTATTCAGGACTACAAGAAGCCAGTGCAACGATAACTGGGGTGTCCGAAACTTGTCCACGGTTCGTGGAGCCCTACCGTTGCTTTCAACAATAATAAACAAAAGGCCTTACACAATAATCTACAGGCTCCTCGGCCTACAACCATCTATAGCCTCTGAGGCTTTATAAATACCTTATTACCACTAACCTTCTGTGCTGGGTTCGCCAAACTTCGACCTTCCTAGGTCACGCCCAAGTGTGGTATGTATGTAATTATGAGGTGAGTAATTGAAAAGTGTGATGTAAGTCACGTGTTCTAGAACGTTCACAAGGCGCCAGTCTCCAGATGGCGCGGTCCTGATCAGCATCACAGCCCAACTTATTTCCAACAAATGCGCGTGCCACGCGGTGAGGCAATACGGCGATATGTTCCGAGAAATATCCCTGGGTTTTCGTCAATCCGGGATTACAACTTCAAACAGTAGTTAATCGCGACCCAATTATCGGTTGCAAACGGCGATTCCAAACGATATTTTATCAATTACAATTAACTCAACAGGTCCCAATCGGACATTTTTCAACAAGCAAGCAAAGTCTATCTGTCACGTCAAAAAAAAGTTATGTCAAGTGTCAACATCAAAAGGACAATAGAATGTTGACACACCAAAAAGATCGTTCAAAAATACATTTGGGACGCAACATCTACCCCCCCCCCGGACGGGCCTACCCGTCCGCTAATCAATTGGAAATCTTGACCAGGTTGCGAATTCAACACAGCTTCAATGCGGCCAAATACCGTAGCTAGTTCCTCAAAGGTGAGAACGGTGTCTCCCAACAATCTCCGCCAGCGTCCCTTTGCCGCTTTCACCGCGGCCCCAAAAATACCCCCCCAATGGGGGGCAGCCTGGCGGGTCAAACAACCAAGTGACCCCTCGGCGAGCCAAACTATTACCAATGTCAACCTGGCTCTCATTAAGGAAGGCGTATACCTCCTTCAAATAGTTACTTGTACCCTTGTAATTCGTACCGCAATCAGACCTAATCAAAGAAGGTAACCCACGGCGAGACACAAATCTTTCCAAAGTCGCCTCAAAGGCCTCTGTCGAGAGGGAGGTTACCAGCTCCAAATGTACTGCCTTGGTTGACAGGCAGACAAACACACAAATAAGCCTTAACAATCTTACTATTACGAAGGGTGGACGTCTTCAACAAAGGGGGACCAACAAGTCCGTTACGACGCCAGCAAAGGGCCTCGCCTCATTGACGCGATCAGCCAACAAAATCCAAAATTCTCGCTGCAGAATGGCCAACAGCGCATTGCAACCGGCATGCGAGTTCTTAACGTGACGATCAGTCACCAACAATTAAACCAAGTGGGCAACAAAAGGGGGTGACGGGCCCCATAAGGAAGGCTAGAGTGCCTCAACCGTTCTCCAACAGGGTTTCCCGAAGTGGCTCGTCCCAACCAAGTTCAGTTATAACAAGGGCAGGAGCACCAATTTTAGGGTACGGACAACTCACAAGGGTGATTTCAAACCAGGTCCTTCCCTCAACAGTGGTGTCAGCCGGTTCGCCAATTCCCAAATCTTGCCTGAAAGGTCGTTCACCTTCAGGCCAACCTGTCCCGCTAACCAAGACGACAAAAAGCAACCCTGGACTGCCTTGTCCAAAATGGCACAGACCACAATCGAGTCACCCAAGGGTCCCCAGAACTTGACCGAGGCCGTTGGCAACAAAACCGTCTTGATCGGGGGGGTCCTTTAGCGGGGCAGGCGTCAATCTCTTAGTGATGCCTGGGCGGCGACCGATCGCCGCATCCAGGCTGCCTTCGTTCACGACGAGGCCAACAATCAAAATATTCGTCCGCGCGGTGTCCCGAGCCGCTCGCCATCACTGGAGGGGCATATCCCAACGATATTTTATCAATTACAATTAACTCAACAGGTCCCAATCGGACATTTTTCAACAAGCAAGCAAAGTCTATCTGTCACGTCAAAAAAAAGTTATGTCAAGTGTCAACATCAAAAGGACAATAGAATGTTGCCACACCAAAAAGATCGTTCAAAAATACATTTGGGACGCAACACCTATCTTCCGACTTCATCATCAGACCTTGAAACCTAATTGTGGTTAAAGTTCATTACAAGACTTTTCTAAGAAATCCAAAACATCTATGATACGATTTTCCATCATGAAGTTCCAGTTCATATCTTCCGGCCCTATCATCAGATCAGTTCGACAGTACCATATTATTGTATTGTCATCAGAACTACATACAGCTGCCAATTTTCATTATGCTACGACCCTTGGAAGATGGGTAAATTAGTTACCTTGTTAAAAACTATTGCCACACTCTTTCTCACTCTCTTTCTCTTTTTCACAGGGAAGTATTTTGAGTCCCGTAATGTATTTTATTTACACTGCAGATCTACCAACACACGCTGACACCCTTACGGCCACATACGCTGACGACAGAGCCCTCTTATGTGTACACAATGACCCGCTTATAGCGTCGGCCAAACTACAAGCTCATGTCAATAATGTAGAGAAACGGCTCGATAATTGGCACATTCAAGCAAATCAGGGTAAATCTGATCATATCACCTTCACCCTCAGAAAACAGAACTGTGCTCCAAGAAAATGCATAATGAGGAAATTCCACAGGCTGAGGATGCCAAATTCCTGGGCATGCATCTACACCTTCGCTTACTTGGAAAAAACATAAATGGACAAAACGCATAAAACTGGATATTCGACTCAGGTCAATGCATTGGTTAATAGGACGCAAGACAAGACTTTCGACAGAAAGCAAGATTGCTATATACAAAACTATCCTCAAACCCATTTGGACTTATGGTATCCAGCTGTGGGGTACAGCCAGCAATAGTAACAGCGAGATCCTTGAACGATTCCAGTGTAAAACGCTGAGAGCCATGCTTGACATTCCTTACTACGTGAGCAACAAATATATACATGAATTGAGGACTTAAAGCTCAACGGGGTCAAACAGGAGATTGCTAGATACAGTAAAACCTATCAGTCGAGAATATCTAAACACATAAACGAACTCGCTTCGAAACTTAAAGGCACAGGAAATGTCACATATTCCCGACTGAAACGGCATAGTGTGCATAGGAATAAGAGCATGTTCTTACAGAAAATACAACCGAAAACCACAACCGAATAGCTCATTGTGACTACTACACAGATTGCCAAGTTGCAGAATACCTATATAAGAAAAAAAAAACTGCTACCAATAGTAGAATTTGATCTTAAAACGTCATTTTTGTATTTTTGTGTTTTGGTTGCGGTTACGATCACAAAAAAACTAACGAGGAGAGAAACGTATGCTCATAAACATCCATCCGCAACTATAGTTCATCCGTGATCATAGCTTGCAACAGTATCCATTTTCAGTGTCGAAATATCGGAAACTCGAAACATTAAATACACATGGTAAATATCCCGATTTAAGTTTTAATAAGTATAAGTACTCCTAGATCCGAGCTTTAGTCATTTGTTCAATTCAGGCGACACGAACATTTGATTTTACTATCCTTACCCAGGGTGACCGTAGACCGTAGTACAGCATGTAAAAAATGATGTTAAAGACCAATACCTAACTGCTAATCTTTGTTACGCTCCGCTCTTGAATATTAAAGTCTCTGCTGGCTTCCGTTTTACCTACCACATATGAGCATCAGTCAGCCTTTAAAGAAAGAGTGAACATACATCTTCTGA
This sequence comes from Tholera decimalis, assembly GCA_943138885.2. Taxonomy (NCBI): domain Eukaryota; kingdom Metazoa; phylum Arthropoda; class Insecta; order Lepidoptera; family Noctuidae; genus Tholera; species Tholera decimalis. The sequence continues at coordinate 675,301 of OW964573.2, forward strand.
GCTCGTACGTTTCATTGAAGATTTCATCAATCATCCAATGTGATCGAAGTCAAGAGCGGGAACGGGTCAGTGGGTCGTCTTACGGACATATTCTTCCCCTATTTTTTTATTCGTTTTGTTAGCAACAATAGGAGAAATATACGTCTTTCGCAGACCACATCTAGTCTAAAACTGCAAGTTAATACGCGCCGTGATGATGTCTCCCGGTCCTTATAGTTTCGCTATGTATGATTTTTTTATTAAGAGACATATCCAAATACATTTTAAATACAATAACAAGAAAATTGACACATTCTAAAGACAGTACAATACAAAAATGTGGACAGAGTACAGAGAAATGTGGAGGTCGAGTGGTGCGTACCTGGTGACCTCGACGGTCTGCGTGAAGTAGCCCTCGTAGGGTATCTGCACGACGTAGCGCCACACGCCCTGGTAGTTGCGCGCGAACACCGGCGTGGCGTACTCCACGCGCGCCGGGCACGGCGTCGGCGGGCCCTGCCCGGGACACCCAGGGACATTAGCTTGTTGTACATCTTTTTTAAATTATCTTATAATTGTGGCAGAATCTTCATTAACATAGTGTTTCACTGCGTCAAGAACCGACGAAGAGAAACACTGTGAGTAAACAGAAGGAGTCTGACAGACTCACAGATCTAATTTTTTTGAAGTAGATAGAGGGATCTGTCCACTGATCAGGTCTAAAAAAGTTTAAAGAAGTCAAGCGATTTAATATAATTTATGCGAATTCATAACATAATATATATACATATATTAAAACCTGCACTTAAAACAAGCCAACCGGGAAAAAACTTAGATTGCTCGCGTCTATCTGCATGACTGCCACAGAAAATTGAAAGCCTGGACGAATCTAATGAGAGCTAATTAATGCACGTTAGATTTCGATTTCCATCAATTTTTTGTTCGGGGTACAAAAACAGTAACGAAGAACGTTTCCTTAATTTTTATTTGTAGTAGGTAATATTTATTTGCTAAAAAAAGATTCCGACGAACTGAGACCCTCTTCCTTTTTTAAAGTCGGTTAAAAACATGGTGTAAAATAAAAGGTGGTATACAGGGGCGTAGCTACCGCCGTATTTGCCGTATCAATTATACGGGGCCCCCGGGCCACGGGGGCCCCCAAAGTGTGTAAGGAAAAAGAATAAAAACTTTCTAATTTATTTTATTTTACAAATGACAAAATTCTATAAAGCAATTCCTTTTTTTCCCGCCTTAAGCGTGCGTTCAAAAGTTGGCAACACTACATCGTTATGGCGGGCTGCGGGACTTCCCCGTTTTACTTACTTCATCTTCAACTCAGCGGGGAATCCCCGGGAATCCTTCATCGATATCGCGATGTACGTGTACGTTGTTGTACTTTGCATTGGATGTTAAACCACGGAGTGCAGTGCACTGTTTATTTACGCGCTTTATATAAATGTGCATTACATTGTAATTCAGTACAAACAATATTGTTCTTCTGGTTTAGCAGTATTAGTAACGATTTGTAAAAGAAATGAGTGAAAGGAAAAGAGATTATCCCAGCGGCGCTGAGAAAAGAAAAATTAAACAGAAAAGGGACGAGGTTATAAAAAAAGTGCCCAAAATTTCTTCATTTTTTCAGAGACAAGATACTGTGAGTGATTTAGATTGGAAAGGTAAGTACTACACTACTACCCAACCCATTTATTAGGGGCCCGTAGTGATAAACAAGGAAATCTTTTAATTTCGGTCTGTCCATCTGTCCGTCACAAAAAGTTGTTTCCCCTCTCGATTTTCACAATTATACTGTTTTTAGGGTTCCGTGCCTTGATTAAAAAAAACAAAATTCTAACTTATCTATAGGATCGATTTGTTTTGTTGTTTGTTTATCAGTCCGTATCGTATCGTTAATTGCGTGTTGAGAACTTCAGATGTGCAGACTCACTTTCGGGTTCTCGTTTTGTATGGCCACTACACTACGCGCTGCGTTTAAATAGCACGCAGGTGTATAGTAATGCACGGACGGGCTGCAGGTGATTTTGTATCTACTAATAGGTACGAGCACAATCCGCGTAGAATCTGTGTGCATCTGAACTGAACACTCTCTAACTGTGACCCTTAGTAACGTTATTTATTTATATATAACTCTTTTTAGTTTAGTATCAAAGCATTCGTATTTATTTTTTAACAATTACTCGTTTATTTTTAGATTCTTCTGAAGCATGTTCTTCGTCACATATCCATCCGGAAATAGAAGAAAGCCAAGCACATACTTTATCGGATGTCCATCCAGAAATCGAGGAACCCCAAGTCAACGATTCTGATATATCTGCAGATAATGCAGATTGTAATATAATTTCATCAGATAGAGGAAATTTTGGTGACAATTTAACTGAATGCGAACGAAAAATAATTTTTAAATTGGGTCCATTTAAACCACAAGGACCATTTCCAAAAGTTTCAGAAAATAACCGACCTTTTTCAGCTTATTATTATTCATATTTCAATCAGGCAGGCATAAAAATTATAAGACCATGGTTATGTTATTCTAACGTTTTAAACAAACCGTACTGTCACTTCTGTTGGTTATTAGCAGATCGTCAAAACAAATCGTACTCCTCTGCTTGGGTTAACGGTGTTTCGGTTAGAAGCAATTTCACACAAACTATTCTTGACCATGAAAAGTCACAGCAGCATATTAGTGCCTCACTCTCTTATAATAATTGGTTGCAAGGAAATACCATCGATACTCTATTGAAAAGTGAAATCGATAGTAAAATTACATTCTGGAGAGATGTACTGCATCGTATAATTAATGTTATAATTACTTTAGTATCTTGTAATCTACCTTTGAGGGGGCATGATTCTGATTCTGGCAATTTTATGGCAATTTCACGTCTGCTATCTAACTATGATGCAACTTTAAAAGAACTTTTTCTAAAACCGAAAGGTGAAATAAATTATTTAAGCCCTACGATTCAAAACGTAATTATTAGTTTGCTTGGTACTAACGTTAGGAACAGTATTATCTCAGAAATTAAAAAAGCTCCATTTCTGACAATAATTCTGGATACAACACAAGACTTGTCAAAAATTGACCAACTATCTGTAGTTTTTCGATATATCTCGGTTACAGAAAATGATGATAATGTGCCTAAAGAAATAAAAATCTGTGAGTCCTTTTTAGGATTCATAGCAGTAACCGATTGCAGTGCTGCAGGTCTGAAAACTGTCATTTTAAATTTGACTAAAGAATATGGAATTGATTTGACTAAATGTAGAGGACAGGGATACGATGGAGCAAATGTTATGTCGGGTGTGTATGGAGGATTACAAACCCTAATAAAAGAGCATGCTCCAAATGCCGATTATGTTCATTGTGCTGCGCACGCTTTAAACTTGGTTTTGAACGATGCTGCGAGACATGTTCGTGAAGTATCGACTTTTTTCGATAATTTAGAAAAAAATATATACTTTTTTTGGCAATAGTATAAAACGCTGGGCTATGCTAAGTGACGATTCATCTGAAAAATATTTGATTACCCTTAAAAAGGTATGTCCTACCAGATGGTCTTCTAGGAACGACGCTTTATTAGCAGTAAAGAAAAATTTTTTACTAATCATGAAAACTTTGTACCAACTAAATTTAATTTCAAATAAAAAAGATGAACGTGAAGAATGTAAAAGTATAATTAATATTTTAGAGAGTTTTGATTTCTTAGTGCTCGTTACATTTTTTGCTTCACTATTTGAAATTATTAATCCTGTTTCTAAAGCTCTACAGCATGATAATAATGACTTACAGAAATCTAGTATTTTATTAAGTAATCTTTTAAATAGACTGTGCCAATTAAGAAATCAGAATTCATTTAATAGTTTGCTAAATGAATCCAAAGATTTAGCAAAAAAGTGGGGGGTAACAACTGTTTTTAAAAACAGTAGGCGAAAGATAACGAAGCGTTTTTTTGATGAGTTATCACAAGATGAGAGAATTTCCGACCCGGAATCCTATTTCAAAGTCAATGTATACTATTGCTGTTTAGATATATTAATTTCTCAAACTAAAGAAAGATTTCAGAGCCTTTGCAACCTGAGTAGTATATTCAAAATATTACAACCGGAGAAACTCCTATCTTCTTCAAGCGAAGAGATATTAAACGCTTCCGGAAAACTGTCTGCTAAATACAGTAAAGACATCTCACTTAATCTTTGTGACCAATTAAAGGCTCTAAAAACATGCTTAAATTCTGAAATTAAAAAAAATATTCCATTAAAGAACTCATTGAATTATTGCTAGTAAAATTCAATAGTCTTGCATCCAGTTTTCCCGAGGTAATCACAGCATGCTTTTTATTCATGACCCTTCCAGTTACAACCGCAACGGCAGAAAGAAGTTTTTCAAAATTAAAACTAATAAAAAATTACTTAAGAACTTCGATGGGACAAGAACGGCTGTCAGACATTTCACTATTGTCCATAGAGGCAGAAACTTTAGAAAAACTAAAATCATCATCAGCCATAAATGATTTAATAAATTAGTTTGCCGATAAAAAGGCAAGGAGAGTGAATATTTAAAATTCGATTTTTATTTGTAAAATGGGTAAATTATGTGATAAATAAATATTACTTCTCACAATATTTTTTTTCTTTTGTGAAAAATCTTTACCTCCATATAAGGGCCTCCAAAAAAATTTTTATACGGGGCCCCGACAAGGCACGCTACGCCACTGGTGGTATACAATAAAAATAGGTACAAAAATGTTTATTACTTTAGGTAGTACAAATGACTCACCTCATATCTATGATGCGGCGCATGTTGAGTCGCCGCACCGTGCGCCTGCGGGCCGGGGTCCTCGCGCCGCTCTACGGCTGCACTCGACTCGCTGTCGCCGTTTATAGCCCGATATAGCATACAGAAACTATAGGACAAAATAAATGTATGAAGATTTTATTATAAAGAAATTGTACTGCATAATATTATAATATATTTTCTGACTGTTCACAATGACAAGGCACTGAATACGTAAATCATCAGCTATTTCTCGAAAATACTGAACGTGCAATAGTATTATAATCATGCAAGTGAAACGAAACGTATTTGAGCGATATTTGACAATTGACATTGACAATTTTCGTATGACAGCTGACAGTTCACATTATTTTATGTTTTTAGGTTAGAATTGAATTGTGTTTCCGTGTTTAAAAGCACATAAATGTTTTCTTTTCGCATCGTTGTACTAAAATGTCTTCAGCATTAGTACGACAGGCTCTGGAACTCGTTGACCAAGAAGGTACGCAGTAAAACTTTAAATTTTCGGACGTATGTTTAGTCTTCGGAGTATTTGTGAATATTGTTATTGTGTTGTAGATAGCGTCGGGGCGAAGCGTGCAGCTCGGAGAAACCGACCACGACACGCGGGTCAAGGTTAGTCCAAACTTCAGTCACTTACAATTGATATACGTCGTTATTACGTCACTAAGTCACGGCTCCCGTTGTGTATCTTGTCGCGACTTTATTGCGCCTATTACATCGATTAGACTCGCCGGTTTTACTGCCCACTTTATTTAGTAACGGTCCTTGCTTACATAACTAAATGAGACACATTTAAGTGTCGATAATTTTATACTTAGACAATTTATTAACAAAAAGTGTTTATTGCAGATCAGAGACATTTGTTTAAAAGTAAGAGTAAGAAGCCGAAAGAGCCGGTGAAGTCAAAGGAACAGCTTACTGAGGAGAACATCAACAAGTTGCTGAAGCTGACCAAACCCGTGGCACACAACAGTGTGGCTGATAAGGTATCTAAGTTAACCAAATCCCTAGTGTTATAAATGCGAAAGTAACTCTGTCTGTTACAGTTTGACACTTGAACTGCTTTGCATATAATTAAAAGCAAATCCATATTAATATTGCATTTGTTTGATCAATTTTATTTTTTGTGTAAAGATAGTTGAAGTGCTGGAAAGTAACATAGTATACTTTACTTTAACTGAAAAAAAAAAACTTTTCACATGAGCAAAGCTGCGGGAATAAGCTAGTACTTTATGCAGCTATATAATTATAACAACTAGTGACATTCCATACTTCCCTAGTAAGAAAAGCTAGCCAAATTATACTTGCAAATTATACCCTTTCGAAGCCACTCTTGAATTCACTTAGTGCTAACTTAGTGAAAATTTAAATTAATATTAAAATTTGCATACTTAGTCTATGTAATATAAATGTTATGAAATATCTCATTTACTTTAAATAATGACTTGAGATGTGAGAGTAAGTGTGATTTTGGTTTACAAATGGTTTTCAAGTGTCCAAGATCAGCTTGTAATGTAACATGACATCTGACCACCAAGAATTCCTCAAGAGAGTACAAAATTTTGTTAAAGGCATATTTTCTGGCATCTGACTACCCTTAATATGTTATGTATGTGTATGGATCTCAATATGTTAACATGGTCGCATATTCTTGGACCAACTTTCTGACAAATATTCTGTCCTATTTGTGATCAATTATTATAATACATCAATAATTTCAAGTATTAACTAAGAACAATGTTCATTAACCTCTCAAGGACCGCCATTATTTATGTCAACTATTAGTTGAGCGGGGCTCAACTAATACTGGTTTTTGGCTCTAGAAGTTAAAGAGTCACACATGACTATCTATAATACTTAAGAAACACAATAGTCAAGCATTGTTACCTCAATTGATGCATTACAACAACTTTACTGATAAGATAGGGCATAGCAAGCTGAGTGCCACAAACACAGGGCAGGTCTAATTTTTTACTTGCTACAGAAGTAGTGAAAGGTTGTTTTTTCTTAGCCATTAGGCTAAGGGGGTTCCCTTAGCCAAATGACAAAAAAACTGAACCTTCATAGATTTGTCATGTCCATCTGTCTGTCCATCCTTATGTCACAGCCATTTCTTTACGAAACTATTAAGACTACACAATGTGAAACTTAGTAGGTAGATGTATGCTATAAACCGCCTTTCAGTTTTTAAATAAAAATAAAAGAAACATAAAATCAGGGGGCTCTCCATACATGGAACTAAAACTAAAAATATTTATAATGATACAATGAAAAATCTAAACAAAATATATGCTGATCTTAATAAAAACGTTCAATGTAAATTAGTTTGAACGAAATAGAGTCAGCAGTAAATATAACTTTGTATTTCATACAAACACTATGAAAAACAAAGTTATTTGGCATAGTGACAACGGAACCCTTCATTGGGGAGTCTGACTCGTACTTGGATAATTTTTTTAAGTTTAAAACTCAATTGTGACCAAGGGATGCCCCTTAAATTGAAGGAGAAAATGCACAAGTCCGTGGTACAACCTGTTTCGTAATGTACTCAGCAGTCCTATCCATGGAATGCTGAACTGTGCAGATGGATGAAAACTGATTGCATGCAGCGAAAAACAAAAGTAGCCTATACCCTACCCCAAGGTCTAATTGAACTCTGTACCAAACTTTATCACAATTGTTTTCGTAGTTTACAGATAGAGTTACTACCGCATTTATAATAGATGTATTGAAATGTTTACATAACTCAATGACACACCCAAATAAAGTAATATTTAGCTGTAGATAAAAGAATGTATGAGTTTTAATTACTTTTTGTGATGATGTAAACATATTTGTAAGATAATATTTCCAGATATTTCTGGAAACCAGTCTCAAATTATGATAGTAATCCCTTTAATGATTGTTTTTATAACATTGTAAAATCCTAGTAACAAAATATTCATAATTATCGGTAAAATCAATTATTATGTGGACATAGGAAGGCAGCCGTACGGTCGATCTTCACGGTTAAGCAACGTTTGCTAAGGTCGGTGTATGGGTGAGTGCTCACCTTAACATATGGAACCTCACCTTTCCGCTGTGCCTCAGTAAGCACGTCCGGCTGTCATTTGGACATATTTGACAATCATTACACGTAGTCAGACGCTAGGAAATCTGTCACTAGTCTAGCCAAGGAATTACGCAATCTAATTCCGCCAAGCCCGTTCCATCATTGGACTACGAGACAAATGGCGAAGCGCCATCGTTACATGTTGGACATCCCACCTTCAATGTGCGTAGGTACGGCTAAGGAGTGGAATTCCCTGCCGGAGTCTGTGTTTCCCGATAGCTATAACCTAGGAGTCTTTAAGTCCAGAGTGAATAAGTTACTTTTAGGTAAGCGTGCTCCATCTTCGATCACATCATCACTTACCATCAAGTGAGATAGTGGACAAACGCGAACCTATTTATAATTAAAAAAAAAGAAAGTAGTATCGTGTTACCCAAAAATTAAACCGACTCCCAAAAAACACTGCAAAGTGAAAAATAACTTTAATTTCGGTAGTCGGTGTCTTTAATTTTGTTTTTTCGTTTTTGGCACCGACTTCCGAAATTAAAGTTATTTTTCACTTTGCAGTGTTTTTTGGGAGTCGGTTTAATTTTTTGGTAAAAAGTTTTTATTTCACTCTTTTTAGTTGGTTGATTTTTAATTTACCTAGTTACAAGAGCCTAAATGTCAACTACTTATAACATTTTACAAAATATTGCTTTTCCCAATACTGGGCCGTTAATTTTTGAAGAGTTCTCCTGGTACTTCACCATCAGCTATACATCACCATATGCATTGTGACGAGCACCAAGTGCTTAATATCCATATTCAAGTAATCGAATCGCAATCCACGAAATACTTATTATTGAGTAGTTTCGGCGGCCATCTGTGGTCTTCATCATCAGTTACACTTCCCCAAATGGTACTTTTTGAGAGCAACTGCACAAGTTACTATAAGAAATACCCAAAACGCCATAGGTGTGCCTATAATATTTGAAGAGTTCCCTCGATTTCTCCAAGATCCCATCATCAGATCCTGACTTGGTGACAAATGGTACCAATTTCAAAGTATACCCTATCAAACAAAAAAAAGAATTTTCCAAATCGGTTCAGCCGTCTTCGAGTACTCTGTGATCATACATTAAAAAAAATATATATATACGCGTCGAATTGATAACCTCCTCTTTTGGTCGTCGGTTGAAAATATGTTTACATGTTTTTTACGCAAAATACGCGCTTGGTCGTGGAGTTGCGGATACCTGCCCGACATACATACATACATCGTGTTACCCAGTTACTGGGTTGTGCAGGTCGGATAGCCAGTCGCTCCATGTACAACACTAGCATTCATCCGCATCAGGGAAAACTGGGAACTGACCCAAACATAATTGGGAAACGGCAGACAGGACTAACTGATTAACGATTTCTGAGGGACGGAGGAATTTCGATATGTTTATACGGACACCCATCCACGGCCGGTCTGGGCTAGTGCTGCTGAACCTTGACCATTGACCCGTGTTTTTTTTTATTATTGAAAATAGGTTCGCGTGTGACCACTATCTCACTTGATGGTAAGTGATGATGTGATCGAAGATGGAGCACGCTTACCTAAAAGTAACCTATTCACTCTTGACTTAAAGACTCCCAGGTTATAGCTATCGGGAAACAGACTCCGGCAGGGAATTCCACTCCTTAGCCGCACGCATAATGAAAGTATGCCCAAAACGTTTTGTGCGTATGGATGGGATGTCAACCATGTAACGATGGCGCTTCGCCGTTTGTCTCGTAGTCCGATGATGGAACGGGCTTGGCGGAATTAGATTGTGTAATTCCATCGCACACTCCTCGAAATGTAACCGATAAAAAACCGATATACTTGCAACTCGTCGTCGGTATTCAAGGCTCTGGAGCTTTGACTCGATCAGTGCATCGTTGCCAATGAGTCTATTGGCCCGCTTCTCGATAGACTCAAGCTTCTTAGTAGCCAGGAACTCTTCTAACGACATGACTTATATGTTGTAGTAATTTCTGAATTGATCTAATTCGACAATATTTTTCATTGAATCAATTAACTGTTAATGTTGCCATGTTATGACGGCCGTACTCAATAGGTATGTGTTCAGGGCTAGGGTTAACACTAAGAAACTAGTATACTAAATATAAAGGATTGGAAAGATATGGCAGACTTTTTTGTATTAATAATAGGCTCGTGTTTGACTACCATTTCGCCTGATGGTAAGGATGATATGGTCGAAAATGAAGCACGCTTACCTAGAAGTAACCTATTCACTCTTAGATTATAGCTATCAAGAAACAGACTCCAGCAGGGAATTCCACTCCTTAGCTATACACTAAATTATTTTCTTTTGCTGTACACTCAGTTGTGCGACCATGCGTATTAAGCTGTTATTATAACCAACTATGTATATTGTATCAACAGATCGTGGAGCGCGCGATCAAGCGCAAACCACTCGCCGACACTATCGAACTAAAACAAGACGACCACAAGTCTATACTGTTCCCAGAAGAAGAAACCTTTCAAGACTTCGAGAAGGAACTCTTCTGCAGTTAAATCTAAGCTCTAACAATCAAATAATAAAGTTTCGAATCGCATATCAGTAAGGAGAGAGGAGAATTAAGGAATTTCTGCGTTATTTGTAGTGCAGTAAGGTTGAGATTGAAGTGATGCGTATATATGGACATACCTGATGCAGTGATCGGCAGACTAGTTCTGGTGGCGACCAGTGCCGTGTTTGTGGTGTTTGCCTTGTGGGTCAACTCGTATCCTTTTATTGACGAAGGTGAGTAGTATATTCAATTTATTTTGTATTACTTTCGTTTTCTTAGAATCCCTGAATTTCCCAAATGTAATAATACATTTATTTTTCTCTCTACAAACTAATTAGGTAAACAAACGCTTCTCTCTCACCTCGATATATTTAACTCCAAAAAAGGTATGTTTATAAACATGACGATTTAACTAATAATTTCTAACAAAAGTAAAATACGAGATTAAGGATGTTACACTACAGGCATTCACCATACATCAATATACCTTACACTCAAACACACACCCACCGAGACACACACACACACACACTCATTGAACCCATTCCTCCCCACTGTCCTATTTTTAAGACACTATATTCAACATTTTTTTTAAATGTTAGGTCTTTTATTTTAATGTTTTCTGATGAAATTCGTATTTTTACACTATTTTTCTAATTAAATGTTTTTTTTGCTGTAAAAAATGTTTCCGTAATTTTAATATAATTTTTTCAAATTGATCATTTTTGATGCATCAAGAAGAGCATTATGTTCTGATTCTATATACCGTAAAAGAAAAAAAATAGCAACTTCAAAGTACATAAAACTGATTCTAAAACCTTTATCAGGTATATAATAAATAAAAACAAAAACAAAATAGAATTTGGGAACTTATGAGATACGTTCAAAATAAGTCGTACTATAAATATGACACCGGGAACATGTCTATACAAATTGCCACGAAATCGAGTTCGATCTTTTTGAAAAAAAAAATCATATTATTTTTTCTTAACCTATTAAGAACTTAATTTAAAGATTTGATAGAAAAATTTCAATTTTTTCGATGCTTGGGAAGTAATGGGTTAAACCCTCACACTGCATGGGAAGTGTAAATGAGTGTTTAGTCAATAAAATTGATCTTCAATAAATGTAAACTTTTAAAAAAGCCGCTAAGTTTGGCTGTCGTAGCAGGAATCGTTCAGGAGGACAATTTCTATAGATGTGGGTACAATATTCCAGATTCTCTGGTATACGGGCTAGTACCGGACCCGGCGTGGGGCCTGGTGTGCTGCGCAGTGTTCGGGCTGTGCGCGGTGGGCGGGCTCATGTGCTTCACGCTGCAGCACGTGCTGCCACATCTGTGACGCGGGCCGCCGCGCTCTCCTCCGCCATGCCCTCTCAACACGACAGCTGGGTTGTTATCGGTAACTCATCAATATCTGCTTAGCCTTTTTAATACTTCAGAAAAATATATCTAGTGTTAATTCCGCCAAAAAACTAGATGATCAATGTTGCATGCAGTATGCAGCACCAACCTCCCGCCCGCAAATATATGCACAAAAAGCATGCAAGCATGCCACACGCAAGCAAACCACACACGACACATGTTTCGCTCTTCCACGGAACATCCTTAGTAGATGTTGTTATTTTATTGCATCCCCTCTGCCTGTGCATATATTTCTTTGGTATGAATTTCCGTAAAGTAACGCCCGATTCCATTCTGTATGTTTAGCCTTTTTTCCAACTATATCGGTCGGCTTCCAGTCTAACCGGATTCAGCTGAATATTTGTGTTTGGTATCGTGTTACCCAGTAGCTAGGTAACACGATATCAAAGGGGTATCGGGTTGAACTAGCAATGTGGGGGGTATTCACATTACTAGCAATCTTGTTAACCCCTCCAACTAAGCTACATATGCTTGTGTCTGGAGTGAGTTCACAGCAATAGTGTAATGGGAGGAGATACCCTGATGTATCTATACTAATATTATAAAGCGGAAAAGTTTGTTTGTTTATTTGCTTGAACGCGCTAATCTTCGAAAGTGCTGAGTGGATTTAGATGCAATTTGATATGGACGTAGCTTGAAGCTTGAGGAAGGTTATAGGCTACTTTTTACGCAACTGCAAAAAAGGAGAGTTATGTTTTTACCGTAATAGAATCCACGGGAGCGAAGCCCCGCGTGAGTACTAGTATATGTATATATATGATTTCAGGTATCTCCGGCGTGACTTGTGGTGGCAAAACTTCCTTAGCGAACCGTCTGAAAGCTGTCCTCTCTCCAGTAAAAGTGTTTCACCAAGACCAATACTTCTATCCAGACGACAGCCCGAAGCACATCAAGTGTGATGGCTTGGCACACAACAACTACGATATACTCAGCGCACTAGACATGGAGGCCATGTTATCCCACGTGCGACAAGCGCTGGCCGCCAGTGACCCCCACGTTAATGACCCCCACGTTAATGACTCCCACGTCAGTGACCCCCACAAGTTCACGCTGCCCGCAAAGAAGTTTTTGATAGTAGAAGGATTCACAGTGTTGAACTATAAGCCGATTATGGAACTGTGTGATTTAAGGTGAGTCCTTGTTATGCTATGCGAAATTTAAATTAAATTTTAATTTAAAAAAAACAGACAGGCTATATCGAAATGAAACAGTCTAGGTGGAATTAGATTGTTCAATACCATCGCTCACTCCTTGGAATTTAACTGTATAATAATAATGATTTTATTTATAATTATAGTATAGTATAATTACTGTACAATTATATCTACACTTAAATGATTTCTTATTCTTCTACGCAAACAGTATTGACCGGCTTTTGTTATAGGTAACTACGCTAATATGGCATAATATACTCGTACTTGGATTAAAGTAAATTACAAAGGGGGAACTAATTAAAAGTAGGTGGTGGTTAATTTATATATACAACGTGTAACGGAAACCCTATATCTATCCACAAGGGCTGAAGACAACATCTGGTATACTCGTACTTATATACGAGTTATATACTTATGCACAGTTTCAGCTCAAAATAAGTGACTCAAAAAATTGATACCAAATTATCGGTTTCATATGTTTCTTGAATGCCAATCATAACAGACCTGTCACAGCACTACGAGGGTTAATAACTTTCCACGTGACTTGGCAATAACACGATAATTCTCTTCGTTCTTCTTGAAAGATTCGGTCTCTGGTATCAATGTATTGAAATTTCTAATAAGTTCCACACATGTAGACATAGAATTACAAAACCCTTGCTATATCATTTGTTATCATCCAAAGAAGCTGTGCACTTGATATGTATATACCCTTTAAGTTACACGTTGTATAAAAGCGAAATACCACTCTCTGATTAATCACGAAATCTAGTTACACGTTGTATAAAAGCGAAATACCACTCTCTGATTAATCACGAAATCTCAGAAACTACAAGTAGTAGGGCTCTCAAATTTTGCATGGAGGTTCCTTTTAGTACGTAGATGCTCGCTAAGACGGGATTTTAAGAAATTCCCGCGGGATCGGGATTTACACGGGAAAATGCGAACGAAGTCGCGAGCAACTGCTAGTGGTTTATATACCCCAGTAAACTAATTACTACAAAATTGTACTCTTTGCGTATCTTATAAGAGCGGCCGAAACGATAACAGTTTTCAATGTCTTTGAACATTAAAGAACAGTGGAGTATGCGTAATCGGCGAAATGATAAGAAAACATCAGTGCACGATGATAAACAATGATTACTGTTGTATTATTGACATTGTATTTAAGTATATAGCGTTTTGTTTCCGCAGAACTATGCGATATACATTTCATTTCATTTTCATGTTGAGCCCGTAAACTAGTGATGTGCCAACTCGGAATAGACACAACTCGAGTTAACTCGAGTTGAAATTCACGTAACTCGAGTTAAGTAATTCGAGTTAATTGAGTGAAATGAAAGAGAGTAAATGATTTGTTTTCGTAACAAAATTTAAAAAAAAATTGAACAGATTCAGCATAAATATGTATGGGGACTATTATAATTAAAGTAGGTAGAATTTAAATAAATAAAGAAATGTATTTATTTATCATTTATTTATGTTTTATGTATTTAGCAGTAAACTTTCGTAACATAAATAAACTAAGTATTTTTATTAATCAACAACAAAACTATATTTGTATGAATCTGAACACTGTTTGCACTTAGCATGTCCATTCACTGGCGATTCAAATACATCCCAAACAACAGATTTCCTTTTAGGTCCCGGCATTTTTTCTATACAGTACCTAATAATTCGAAGAATTAACAACAATTACAACCGGCACTCCAAAATAACCTCAAATCTGCAACAATGCAATGTTGTGTTGTTGTGACATTGACATAATTGACATTTGTAGCGAATTAAATGAATGAATATAGTCATAAATGATCGACAAACTTCGCGCCATCTCAGTGTCTGTCATTCGGCTGACGCGCTAGGGCGGGAGAATTCAAATCGACTAAATCGAGTTAAAGAGAATTCAACTCGAGTTGACTCGAGTTAACTCGAGTTGATACGTATATAAAATAAACATCATTTACGGTAGTGATCTACCGTAAATGATGTTTATTCTGTCATCATGATCATCATTTGCCTAGCGTTTTCCCAAATTTGTTATTTTGGGTTCTAATGTTTTACACGGAGCGACTGCATGTCGGTCCTCCACAACCCAGCAACTAGGTTGTGGAGGACCTTAGCAAGATCAGGGTCAGATTCTGACTGTTCGTAACGCCGGCTAAACATGTACAAATGACCGCTGGGCTTAGCGCGCTTTCTAAGGCTCGGGGGAATCTATCTTTATTGTACACCATAACAGAAAACAAATAAGGACTATAAAGATATATTAAGATAGTCAGCCATCCACGGGCAGACCTCGTTACGCCGTGCGTCTGGCTGTTGTTATTTAGCTACGACCTCCTTGTTACAACCATGTGTCTATTATTAAAAGTACGTGCGAGTTGTTAAATATAAGATAAGTGATGTTAAGTGATATTATATAATTATGTATAAGTGTGCGATAGAATTACACAATCTAATTCCGCCAAGCCCGTTCCATCATCGGACTACGAGACAAACGGCGATGCGCCATCGTTACATGGTGAACATCCCACGCATACGCACTAAACGTTTTGAGAATACTTTCATTGTGCGTACGGCTAAGGAGTGGAATTCCCTGCCGGAGTCTGTGTTTCCCGACAGCTACAAACTAGGAGTCTTTAAGTCAAGAGTGAATAGGTTACTTTTAGGTAAGCGTGCTCCATCTTCGATCACATCATCACTTACCATCAGGTGAGATAGTGGTCAAACTGGACCTATTTTCAATTAAAAAAAAAAGTTGTTAAATATAATTATACTTAAAACCGGCCAAGTGCGAGTCGGACTCGCGCACGAGGGGTTCCGCACCTTTATTTATAAAAACGGCAAAAAAATCATGTCTGTTGTATGGGAGCCCCCTTAAATACTTGTTTTTTTTTTTTTTTAAGTGAATATATAATTAAATATTCTGTGAATATTTCAAGCGTCTACCTGTTGCCGTTATCAATAACGAGCACAAAAAAAAATCACGTTTGTTGTATGGGAGCCCCCTTAAATATTTATTGTATTCTGTTTTTTGGTATTTCTTGGTATAACGGCAACAGAAATACATCATCTGTGAATATTTCAACTAACTATCACGATTCATGAAATATAGTGTGGTGACAGACAGACAGACAGACGGAGAGATGGACGGACAGCGAAGTCTCAGTAATAGGGTCCCGTTTTACCCTTTGGGTACGGAACCCTAATTATCATGTAATATGTTTTGTAGTAATTCGCAAAAACTGCATTTTAAGTTTCGCAGAGCAGATTATGTTGAATGTAATACCTCAACCTCGCCATGTCTGCCGTTTGTCTGCCTGTAACGGGGCTGAATATTTTTAAAGGCCATAGATAAATTGATATATTGGCGCATTTCTTTTTTGTAGTTTAGCTATCATGTGGCGGGGTGGGCCATGACACTAGCGTTTTTCATGTGTTGTCGTCTAACCGTCTGCGGCGATAACGCAACGTGGGGATTTTTTGGGGGATTTCTAAGAGATAGCTGTCAGTATGTGAAAGATCAGGTGGTGTTTGCAGGTACTACTTCGTGCTAGAATATGGCGAATGTATGCTACGTCGCTCTATGCGTCTGTACGACCCGCCCGACATCGCCGGCTACTTCGAACAGTGCGTGTGGCCCGAGCACATCAAGTACCGCGCAGAGGTAATACACACACACACACACACACACACACACACACACACACACACACCACACATACACCACCGCCACACGCACACACCACACACACACACATCCCCGGAAGATAGACACCGTCTACTTATATGTAATCAAGTTCAAGATTCACTTGGTTGAACACTGTCCCCTAAGACAGGTTTACAGACTTTTTAATCTGATCAGATCTCCCATCAAAAGAGAAAATTCCAAGTTTCGGCTCAAATCATGTAGCCTCCGACAGACTTTCTAAATGAATGATAATTCATTATATAAAATAATAAGAATTATACAGTATAAATAAAATCTGTAGAAGTACACCGTTTAAGTCATTTTAAATAGTTATTCAATTTATCAACACGTTTTCTATCTACAATTTCAATTAGAAATGTTGCCAATACCAAAATAAAATAATATCGATACGAAATTGCACTTGCAAATCGATTACATTAATATCATTATAAACCTACGTAAGTGAATTTATTACTTACAAAAGCCATAACTCGTAATTCTTATTATGTTTAGTTATATTTTTGAATATTTTATAATAATTAAAAATAATTCAATTCATTTATTGATACAGTTTAGAATAGTTATATAGTGCTGGTAACACTTAATTTTGTAGTTGTCACATAATTGTCAAAAGTTTTACTTCTCCCGTGTTTTATGACGAGCGACGAAATGTCTTACATTTTTTTTTTTATGTTTTGTGTTGTTTATTGCTGTGTTACCGGACCCGGATTTCTATATTACTATCAACTACCGTGGCTGTTGAAACTAAATTCATTATTCAATCATTTAATAGTTTATTTCATGTTATCGTTAAAATTAGAAGTATTAGGTGGTCAATTTAAAAAAACTGTAACTTTCTTTGGTTTACTTCTTATAGAAAACGAATTATACAGTGAAATTCTATAATTATTTTCCTTTTGTATGATATATAGTTCATCTTTGTCGGTTCTGTCCGAGTCTTGAACAAACCTTGGCATTCTCCTTTATATGAGACCACACGACAAGTACTAGCTTTCGAATATCAAAAGAATCCCCAAAAACGTTAACCTAGTAACAATTTATGAAGAAACGCACACAAAAAAATACAGTCGAATTGAGAACCATTCTTCTTTTTTGAAATCCGTTTTTAATAAATAAAAATGTAATGTTTTCAGATCGAGCAAGACAAGCGAGTGAAGATCTTGGACGGAACGCGACCCGACGTGTTCGATATCGTGATGGCCGACCTACGCGCGCTACGCAACTAAAATGTATATTATTAAGTTTCAAACAGATTGAGCCAGAGACGACTAAAAACGCTAAAATCTTGCATAAAATATTGGCCACTGTCTCCACTACATAATGCCTATATTTCTATCCAGATCATAAACGCCCTCGTCTTTCTTTATCGTTATTTAAAAATGCTGTTTAAATGGTCAAATTAGGCTTAAACTGTACGTTAATTTAATAGAACTGAAATATTATTACGCAATTGTGCTGCTCTGCGAACAATCGGCTATCATTGACTGAGTTCGGCTATCATTGGCTAAGCTCGGTTATCATCGCCTGAACTCAGTTATCATCGGCTAAGCTTGGTTATCGTTGACTAAGCTCAGTTATCATCGGCTAAGCTCAGTTATCGTTGGCTAAGCTCGGTTATCATCGGCTAAGTTCGGTTTGTCTGGATGAATTTGTTGGATTTAGAGTAAGAGAAATTTTATAAAACATTTTCTTTTCACATAGCTCTGGCTACCCGATGCGAAAGTATGTATAATAGACTGGTTAAATTTTAAATTCGTAAATGTTCTAAGTAAATTGGAAGTAGACTATGTGAAAAGTTCATTTATGAATCATCAACACTGAGCCAATTGCTTCTTTCGATATTGAAAAGCTTCAATATCGAAAGAAGCAATTCTGCTAATTGTATAACATAAAATTCAGATTATAAGATTCTGTAATTGTATAAAAGGTAGCTAACATTATAAATATCTAAGACAAACTTAAAATGTTTTACTGTGCAATGTGATCTTTAATATATTGATATAAGGGTTACTCTGAAGTAGTATAGGACTCGGTTATATTAAAATCAATATACTACCTACAATTATCTAGGCAGATATACGTTAGTCAGTGAAGCGATTTAGTGTAAGGCGATGAAATAAAATTCTATGCGAGGCGCGACAGCGGATTAGGCTGCTACAACTCTGCTATACTCTGTAGTACATACTTCCCATACTAAATTTCATATGAACAAAAAATAATTAGATATAACGTAATGATATATTGTCCGTAATATTAAGTAAGACAATCTATGTCGACGGTTAAAAGGTAATAGGGTATAAGCGACAAAAATCAAATTGTTCAGGAGAGCTGTTTAAAGTTTGATATTTTAGAAAAATAGATATAATTTTCTACAAAACGCAGTTTTTGCTTGAACATACGTGACAAAAAAGTCATCACAGAGCAATGGGAGTTATTAAGTAGAAAAAATTTTAAGTAGAATGGCATTCATAAGTCAGTTTCGACCAAAATGTCGCTAATGCCCAATTACCTTTTAACCGTCAATGTTAATACTCTAATTATATCGACGGTCTAAATAACAGAGTTCGTGACTCCATTTTAGTGAATTTTACAGGAGCAAGAAAAAATATGATTATTTTGTTAATTCATTGCAATATTACTACTTGTGATGTGCTAGAATTGGTAGAGAAATTTATTTATTTTATACTAAAAGGATTTTTTATATTTTATTGTATTTGTATGAAAATTTACTTAGGTACAAACTTTTCTAGCCTCCGTGTTTGGAGTTAGAAAGTGTAAATGCAGTAAGACGTTATATTTTTTATAGTTTGATAAGTGTACATAACTCATCGTATAATCGTTTTGGGAAATAAGTAGAATTCCATTGTATAGATTGTAAAATACTGCACCAGATGGCATTAAAAGTCTATTTTCGTATTTTTTGGAGTTACGCATTCTGATAATTAGACCGACGATATGTAGTCTAATACCACTGAAGTTTATAAAAAATATATATGTATGTGACTGGCAGCAATAATATCTTATCTGACTTAATATTATAAATGCAAAAGGATGGGAGGATGGATGTATAGATGTATGTTACTCTTTCACTCAAACACTACTGAACGGATCTGAATGAAATTTGGTAAGTACATAGTTTACATCCTAGAATAGCACATAGGCTGTTTCTATAAGTTATCCCGGGATTTATGCGGGAATACCCCCCCCCCCCCCCCCCCCCAACGCGAACGAAGCCGCGGGCAGAAGCTAGTAATTTACAATCATGACTCAAAAAGCATAACTTATTAGTACCTATCTATGTTAACCTGTTATATATATTTTTGACAAATGTGTAAAGTTTTGCCAGTTTCTTCAATTAGACCTTTTACTCATGTAAAGTAAATGTTTAAAACGACACAACTATTTATGTCTGTAGTCATATGTATGTTTGATGTTGTAATAGAGTTCTATTATTATATATTTTTCTACCAATTATATACAAATCTGCTAAGAACTTCCTTTTATCGCAAGTCGTCTTAGCATACTATGCTTCATGATTAAACGTAAATCGATTATCTAGCGAGGGCACTGAACAAGTCAGATCATGGATTAGGAAATGGATAGATAGTTAGATATACTCTTAATTGTACACCATAACAGAAACAAATAAGGACTTAACTACTAAAAAGGGTGATACAATGGGCGGTCTTATCGTTAAAAGCGATATTTTACAGACAACCTTTCGATGGATTTGACACAGCAGGAGAAAATAAATACGTCTTTGTAAAGGGAAAAATAAAGATTGTTGTATAAATTTTCTTTGTAAATTTAAGTTTATTTAAAATCATAGGTGATATTATACACTTAAATAAAAACCCTAAACTACATATATACATCTAAAAATAAACTAAAATATGGCGTCGTAAAATTCGTGATATGTTAGTGCTGAACTTAATTGTAAGTATTGTTTATTGTCAATAAACTTTGATCATGTGTGCACGAGTTTGGAATTAAAACTTTAAAAGTGACTGAAATCTTAAGTTCAACTGAGCCAAACTTACTTATCTGCCATATTTCATTACTGTTACTAAATACAGAGAAACAGGAGAAGACGGAATAGGAGCTGTTTAACTCCCTCTAACTATTTTTTTTTGTAAATATATTCAATGTACAAACACACTTACTGTGATATAATATATTGATGGTATTATCACTTCTAGAAAGGGGTAAGTAAGGCTATGGTTTTAAGTGACCATCGCTGTGGCCCATTTCAAAGGCCCAGACCAAGAGGTCCTGCTGGTAGCTACATAAAAATAAAATAAAGCTCGTCTGTATGTACGTAGTACTCACACTCCGCCGTTGTCACAAAACTTGCGGCTCTCTCTGGGCGCGCCCTCCGCGCGGTGCTCGGCGCTCAGCTCCGCCGACGGGATGACGTCACTGTCGGCCTCTCCCAGCGACCTCTTACTGCGCTCCTCCAGGCTAGAGGGACAACAGAGGGCATAGTTACTCACACGCTAGACATATCGACATCATCGCATGCCTAATTAGAATAACAAAAAAAACCGGTCAAGTGCGTGTCGGGCCACGCGCAGTGTAGGGTTCCGTAGGTTTTATAACAGCCAAGTGCATGTCGTATTCGCTGACTGATCGTTTCATACCATCTCTAACTAAAAGCCAAACATGACTTCCTATACAAATCCTCACCTGATCCGACAATTTTGCACGGAAAGTTTTAATTTTTTTTAGAGATTTGTATAAAACTTGTCATAGCCGGTGTTTTGAATTTAAATACGGACACAGAGCTACACTACTCAATCGTCACAAGAAGCTAGCACGATACAACTGGCGCTTAGCGCCATCTATCGACATTTCTATAGAGTTGTTCGAAATTTTTGAGTCAAATACAATTGGTCGACTATTACTCGTAAACTTGTAAAGCCCACTTATGTGTGATAGTTTTCCTTTGAATTTCGTTATATATAGGTACTACTGCCGTGACATTTGAATTTCTAACTACAACCGTTTAGTTGATAGAGGGGGCGGGACACTTGACTCTAACGAAAATTGGTACTTTAAAGCTTGATAAGTCACGAGCGGTTTACTTAATCAAAAAACGGTCTTACCAAACCCCTAATATTTTTGGAAGACCTATCCAACGATATCCCACACTACGGGAAGAATGAAAAAAAAAAAATTATCATCCCACTTTACATGTATGGGAGGTACCCTAAATAATTGTTTTTTTCAAAATTTTATTTTACCACTTTTTCGGCGTCATTAACGTGTATACTCATGCCAAAGTACAACTTTCTAGTACCAATAGTTTCTGAGCTAAACCGCGGACAGACGGACATGGCGAAACTATAAGGGTTCCTTGTTGACTACGGAACCCTAAAAAAACGATCTTCAAGGATAAGTAACGTTTGCCCTTTTTATTTCTTTAAAAATAACTAACTATGTGGATAGAGTTCACTTGACTATTAATCTTGATTACTCCTCCAACTAAGCTAAATATGCTTGTATCTGGAGTGGGTTCACAGCAATAGTGTTATGGGTGGGGATCGAAGTCGCGACTACTCTATCACGAGTCGGACACCTTAGATATTGATGCTTCAACTTATCCGAGGATGTCGTGGCTAAATTATTTCAACCGTGCATCTTCGAGGTTGCCAAGGTCCGTTTGCGATTGGACAACCATCTTCGATCATCGAGATTCCTTCGTGCTTCGAAAACTACTTTAATCCGTTGGTCGCGGCTGTCATTTCTACATCTTGGACAGTCATGCCGGGTAGTCGGAAGCCAACAAATCTGACGCTGTCCAAGGGGTGACGTGTTATTCAGTTACAGGATTGTCAGAAAGGCAGTCGCTCCATGTAATCAGAAATCTTATCAAATCTCAAAATGAAGTGTGTGCGAATCTAAGATGGAGCCCCGGAGAAGCTTGTGCATGACACATCGTCCATCCATTCGATGTCCTCCACTCCACCGCGCATAGTTTGTTGAAAACCAGTAGATTGTGACGTTCTCCATTGCTGTAATTGTTGCAAGGCATTCTAATACGAGGATAAATTACTATCGATATAATGAGATATTATATTTTCTGCATAAGAGCTTGAAGCAGTTTGTATTTTATCGTCACACAGAGAGATAGATCTAAAATGGACCTGATGCAAGTAAACAGATTATTAGATCTTCATTCCAACTTCTGGAATAAATTGAAAATATTTGCAGTCCGAACAGAAGTAGGAAAGTGTATCGGTAACGATGACAAGATGATGAAAAAGAACAAATAGCAGGTGTGTTTGCATGCAAGTGATGTTCAGCTATATTGACTTCACATTATTTTTGTTTTTTTTAGTGGGAAAATTTTCCAATGACTCCACTCTGGGTAGAGTTGAAGGGAGTGTCAGATTTCTGCACCCATCTTGCTTCATTAGTTGCCCTATTGTTCCATATCCCTTTCAGTGGCGGATCCAGGGGGGGGGGTCATGGGGGTCATGACCCCCCCCCTGGGCTGGGTCCAGGACCTAGGTGGAACGCTAATTAAAATTGTTAAACATAATGTTTTTATATATTTTGTCACAATATAGATTTTATTTAAGTACTTTCAATATTTAATTGATTTAATATAATATTTTTTTTGAAGGCAAACGCGTTATTCGGGAACGAACGCATCCAAAATTTGAATTTTAGCGCGCCACCGCACGGCCGCCGCCTTTCATATCTCACATTTCGTGTGACACTTGCGCGCGCTTTGTTTCAACTAACGTCTAGCTAGATCTAACCTCAATCGGAACGACTAAACTTTAGTAATAACCTGACCTTATTATAAAACCATTTCTGACCTTATTTTAAATTGTGATATTGAGATGTACCCTAATATAAGATTTATTTATGTATTATGGCTACACTACCTGTTAGTGTAGCGACAGCGAAAATTACGAAAAATCAAATCGTGCCTGAGAGCTTTTATGGTTGAAGAACGTCTAGAACCGGACTGGCACATCTCCACGTCCATAAAGATGATGATGTTCATCCTGGCCGATTTCGGCTATTTTGTTCAAACATTAGAAAGCTCTAATAAGCGCACCGTCGGAGAGCTGAACAATCGCTTGGTTGTTCAGCTCTCCGACGGTGCGCTCATTGGTGACTGGCGTACCCACATTTCGCTGAGAATACCATGTTGCATGTAGGGCACGTTAACACACCGTTCGCACGACAATAGTGTATGGTCGCTGGTGGTCTGACCTTCAACTCGTCTCGTTTTTGTCCAAATCTTCTCGTCTTAGCGATACAAAATCAGAGACTTGCAGATTAATGAGACATCTCCAATCCAAACGTTGAGCGGCTTTGTGCTCCCATTGAGATGGTTCGATATTGCATCTTTTCATATGCCTTTTCAGAACATCCTTATATCTTAGGTATTGTCCATCCCATTGACGTTTGCCATATTTGAGTTCTGAAGATGCGTTTATCCAATCTGTCATCCGACATTCGCTACACGTGTCCACTCCAGCGCAGCTGGCGCCTCATGAGGTAGGTCTCGATACCTCCGACGTTTGCACGACGAAGAACATCTATGTTTCGGACACGATCTTGCCACCGGATGTTCATTATATCTCGCAGACACTTTAAGTGATACCTGTCGAGAGCGCAAATGTGTTTACGGTACAGGACCCATGTTTTGGACGAATACAAAAAAAATTGGGAGCACAATGGCCATATTATACACTTTTATTTTGGTGGATAGCTTGATGTCATGCGACCGGATAACTTTAGACCGCAGTTCATCAAAAGCAGCAGCAGCTCCTATTCTATCTCTAGTCTAAGTCACACTTTGACGTAATAGTGCTTCCAAGATATTTGAATCTATCGACTTGGTTTAATATATTGTCTTCATAACATACATTAAGTAGTACATTGTCATGTAGCCCTCCTGCCGCCATCACTTCGGTTTTTGAAATTAATTTTAAGCCTAAACTTAGTGCATGCCTCATTTAAATAATTGGCCATAAGATTTTGAAGGCCACTTGAGGAGTCTGTGACGAAACATAAATCATCGGTACATACATAATCTCAGTTATAAGTGCCACTGAGATTTTCGTAGTCGCTTTAAGTTTCGCCGGGTTGAAAAGACTATTTACTATCCGTGCGAAACTTAATCCCTTAAGGCTTCACGGACTGCAATATCCTATCGATCCTGCCAATTATAGACCAATCGCCTTAACCTCCATACTGTGTAAAGTAATGGAAAGGTTACACAACAACAAGTTGCTGGCATACCTTGAAAACAATGAGCTCCTCAGTGACCACTAGTATGGCTTTCGCCGTGGTCGGTCCACCGGAGATCTTCTTGTGTATGTCACGCACTGTTGGGGCGAGGTCATTGAGAAACACGGTGAAGCCCTTGCGTTATCCCTCGACATCTCAAAGGCCTTTGACAGGGTCTGGCACGCTAGTCTGCTGAGCAAAATTCACGCATGCGGTGTCCCTGCTGGCTTATGCAACTGGATTTCCGACTTCTTGAGTGAGCGGTTGATCCGAGTGGTCATCGATGGCTGCTCATCGGATCTTATGGCAATTAAAGCTGGTGTCCCTCAAGGGTCTGTTCTTTCTGCGACTCTTTTTCTGCTGCATATCAATGACTAGCTTCTACCCGCGACTTCGTACGCGTAGGAAGGTTTTCCCGCGCAAATCCCGATCCCGTGGGAATTTCGGCATAAAAAGTAGCCTATGTGTTATTCCAGGCTGCCAACTATCTACTTACCAAATTTCATTCAGATCCATTCAGTAGTTTTTGCGTGAAAGAGTAACAAACATCCATCCATCCTCACAAACTTTCGCATTTATAATATTAGTAGGATGTACTTCAGCTGGGAGCAGTTGGGTATGCGGATGACAGCACAGTCTCAGAGAGATACTTATCCAGTTCTAGAGCTGACAGGGACGAAATTGCCACTCTCAGAAAGGCCATGGTAGAGAGCATGAATTTGACATTAAATCTCGTTTCCCAATGGGGTGATGACAATCTGGTCAAATTCAACGCTCTGAAAACACAGGCTTGTCTTTTCAGCGCTAAAAAGAGCCCTTTTGAATTGGCGCCTACTTTCCAAAGTACATCTGTGCCAGTTACCGATTACCTGGAGCTTTTGGGCATGGAGTTGACGTCAGACCTCAGCTTCTGATCAACCGTCGAGTCCAGAGCTCAGACTGCAGCAAAAAAGTTGGGAATCCTGCACAAGGTGAGGCGGTACTTCACGCCTGGACAGCTTCTAAATCTGTATAAAGCACGGGTCCGTTCCTGCGTGGAGTATTGCAGCCACTTGTGGGATGGCTCTGCAAAGTACCAACTTGCTGCATTGGACTCGATCGAGCGCAGAGCTAAAAAGCTTATAAGCGACGAGGTGCTAGTGGACAACCTTCATAGCCTGGCTCATCGGCGAACCCTTGCTTGCCTGTCGGTTTTCTACAGATTGTACTTCGGGGAGTGTGCGCAAGAGCTCCATGACCTGATTCCTCCATCTCCCTTTCACTACCGGTCTACCAGATGCACGGCTGGGTACCACCCACACTTGGTTGATATACCGTCTTGTCGTACCAAGCGCTTCTCCTCCACATTTACTCTGCGCATAGCCAAGCTGTGGAATTCTCTGCCGGTTCTGTGCCACTTAGGACCTTTCAGCCTTTAAAACACGAGTAAATAGGCATCTTCTGGGCTCGCTAGTCCCATCGTAGACCTTATCTGTCGCTTACCATCACGCGAGATCGAGGTCAAGAGTGGGCTCATTACTAATAAAAAATAAAAAAATAGAATGCGAACAAAGTTGGTGCCAATACACAATCCTGTTTGACTCCACACGTGACTGAGAAAGATTCTGATTGTTCACCATTGACTGTGACGCAACATGACATGTCATCATGTAAAAGCCGTAAAAGGCTAACAAATTTATTCGGACAACCCAGTTTAGACAGAACCAAACCAAAGAACCAAAGAGCTTCACGAGGAACGCTGTCAAAGGCCTTTTCAAGGTCAACAAAACTCAGAAACATTGGTCGACCTTTCTCCGTGCTCTTCTCAATAGGCTGGTGGATTGAAATGATGGCTTCGCAGGCTCCTCTTTCCAGTCTGAAGCCGAACTGAGATTCTGGCAGTATTTCTTCAGATAAAGGCAAAAGTCTATTTAGAAGGACTTGTGCGAATTTTTTTCCTGGAATGGAGAGAATGGAAATGCCTCGGTACGAATTATAGTCAGAGCGATCTCCTTTGTTTTTGTACAGTGAGCAAATGCGAGAGATTTAAAAGCACTTAGGTAGATTTTCTTCCGATCACATATACAACAACAGTTTCCACATGGTCTGGTGTAACTCCTCTCCTCCATACTTCAGCATTTCAACGCAAATATTATGTACGCCTACTGCTTTCTTATTCTGCTGTTGCCTGATGGTCGTTCTGACTTCCTCCAAAGTAATAGGTTCAAGTAACTCTTCCCTAGGTTTAGTTTGCTGGAGGGAATTAATGTTAGTTATATCAGTAGAGCGATCAACATTCAGAAGGTCATTAAAATGTTGAGCCCAGCGTTTCAAGATATCGTCTTTGTTGGCGAGAGATACTCCATGTAGTGACTTTAACGGTACGTTTACATTTTGGTACCTATGACTCTAAAAATCTTGTTATAAAATGCACTCAGCTGTTGTGTGTCTATAAGCCACTGTAAGAATTTCGCGTTCTCTTGCCACCACTCACCATTCGCATCTCTCGTTAGTCTTCCCAAGATTGAGAAGACTAAACTAAGTATTTTCCTGGATTTGTTTGTGTAAGTTTTCATTGCAAAGAATTATTGTGCTGCATATTAAGTAGCTGTCGGTGACCGCTAATCCAATTTAGTGTTTCTATGGCCCAAGATTGGAGAGCTTGTTTCCGTGACAAAAGATGTTACGGACTGCCAAATGGTCTCCAGGTCATCGTTTTCAATATTCAAGGAATAAAGAGCTTCATTCAACTTGCTAACATAGGCTTCCCTTTTCTGAAGATGCTGACAGACAATTGACAGTTTCCAAACGGAATGCTTGACCACGTCCATTAAAACGTACCTATTGAAGTATTATACATTAAGTGATAATGCGTTTCGGGAGAAGACGTACCAGAAAAATTGATTGTGTTATTTAAATATGGGGGGGTGTTTTTAAGTACAGTACTGGCATTTATTAATAAAATACCTACTATATACTTGTATCTATTATCATCAAAATTAAATTATATACTTGTGACTTGATCGACTCGACTATGTGACCCCCCCCTGGCACCAAAGCTGGATCCGCCCTTGATCCCTTTACTATCCCCCTTTTACTAGCGGTCTATCAGACGTACCGCAGGATACCATCTACACTTGGTCGATATACCGTCTTGTCGTACTAAGCGCTTTTCTTCAACATTTATTGTGCGCACAGCCAAGGTGTGGAACTCTCTGCCCTTTTCTGTGTTCCCTGCCACATATGATCCGTCAGCCTTTAAAGCAAGAGTGAACAGGCATTTTGTGGGCTCGCTCATTCGATCGTAGACCTCATCTTACACTTACCATCAGGTGTGATCGAGGTCAAGAGCGGGCGCATTCGTAATAAAAAAATGGCCCTAATGGAGCCGCGTCGTTGCTGCTAAATGGTGTTTTCGCCGCGCCTGGTCCCGGACGGTGAGCTAACCGTGTTCACTGGCGGTAATGTTCTCGATAGCACGTAACTAGCAGTAAAGCAGATGTTGTGTTCGTACCGGTTGTGCTGCAAGTCTGGCACGCCGGTATCAGCAGGCTGGGAGGTCGGGGAGTGCGGGGCGGGCGGGAGGTGCGCGACGCGCGGCAGGGTGTCGTCGGCGCGCAGCACGGGCAGCGTGCGCGACAGGAAGCGCAGAGTCTGGTTGCGGATCAGCTCGCTGCAACATACAAACATCTTAAGTACTCAAAATTAAGTAACCCCTGACAACCTTGAAACATCTCAAGTAATCTTAATCGGTAAATTGTAGCTAAGAACCATCTCGAACACGTCAGCTTTCCAACAAAAAAACCGCATCATAATCGGTCTTACGATGCCACAGACAGACACAAAGATACACAGACACATCAAACTTATAACGCTCCTCTTTTTGCGTCAGGGGTTAAAAATTGGCCAAGTGCGAGCCAGAGTCGCCCATGAAAGTTTCCGTAGTAACTACGCAAAATAACTTTGTTTTTCATAGTGTTTGTGGGAAATACAAAGTTATATTTGCGGTTTCAGAAAATGTGCTACATCTCACATCAACTTTCTAACAAAGACAACCCGCACCATAATCGGTCCATTAGTTTAGGAGCTACCATGCCACAGACAAGTCAAAATTATAACACTCCTCCTTTCACGTCGGGGGTTACTAAGAGCAAAAAATCCTAATGGCCTATACTGTCCCACTGCTGGGCAAAAGCCTCCCCCAATTCCTTCCGTGAACTCTTGTCACGCGCCGCTTCAAACCAGCCCTCATGGTGCATTTGTGATCAAGAGGTCGCGACTTCACGAGTTCCAACCCCACCCTTTACACTACACCTGTGACGTGTCGTGAACCCACTCCACACACGAGCATTTAGCTTAGTTGGATGAGTTAACAAGATTACTAGTAATGTAAATTCTACCTAGCTTAACTACAAACAAAAAAAAATAACGTGTAAAAGTGTTATTTATAATCAATTTACAAAATAAATATTTCATTTCTGTTACCGCATTGCTAGCTCCTTACATTAAAGAAAAGAAAAACAAAACAAAACAAATGTATTTAATACGGCTTAGTCAGTCAGTTTTGACTCTGTCCACTGTTTTCTTAGTAGGTACCACTCTCTGTTGAAGACTAGAAAACTGTTTAATACAATGCTCACAAAGAAGTTCAGAAAACTCTCTGGGTCCCTGGGTATCAGACCTCTTTTAAGGCCCTACATCACCATGACTAGATACTCACAAAGGATAGGGCTCTCCGTTAGGGTTCTGTCCCATAGGGTTCCTAGGTATGACCCCCCTGTTGAGGTCTCCGCACAGGTTGTTGGCGGACACATGGGGCTTGTTGGACTCCACCTCGGCACACGGTGACATCACTTGCCGGTATGGAGGGGGGCGGACTCTGAAACACAAGATGGGTTGGTTCTTTTAACGATGTTAGGTGGGTAAATTTCTGTCTTCAGAAATGTACTATGTATATCGGGAATTGGGAAAAAGCTTTTTCAACCATCTCACCTGATGTTAAGCGAGAATGTGGTCGAAGATGAAGCACGCTTGCCTCGTAACGACGATATTTATCTTAGTTGAAGGGGTTAACAAGATTGCTAGTAATGTGAAACATACCCACATTGCTAGTTCTATAAAAAAAAATCAAACATAATTTAGGCGTCTGTCTATGATTTCAAGATAACTGTTTATTTTTTCAAGTTATTCACACTACAATAATACACCAAAAACTTTTGTTTAATCGCCGTCTATCTATCTGTCTTTGTTTGTCAGGCCATATCTATGGTACTGCTGAACCGATTTTAATGAGACTGTCACTGGAATATAGAAAGGTTTTTAGGACAACATTATTGCTATTTGGATGCTACCGAGGAGCTATTAAACAAGCTTGAGCGCTTGCAAAATATGTGCATTCGCTTTGTTTTCGGTCTTCGAAAGTATGACCATGTTTCTCACCTTCGCAAGCAACTTAAATGGCTCCCAATCCGTCTTCGCAGGAACACTAGGATTTTGTGTCTCCTCTTCAACATTTTACACAACCCGTCTTACCCTTCCTACCTGCGTGAGCGTTTTTCTTACGCTTGTTCTAGCGACGTACCGTGTAGATCACACCTTAGATCCCTCCTTATGTCTCATCCTCATAAAACCAGCTACTACTCTTATTCCTTCTCTGTCCATGCTGTAAGATTGTGGAACTCACTTCCGCCTAGCATTCGTGATTTAAAAGCTATATCTCTATTCAAATGTCGATTTAAAGAGCATTACCTTTCCTCTTAACTCTGTTAATTATTTATGTATATAGAACAGGTGTGATGAAACAGTGCCCCGGCACACATGTCATCCAGTGCAGCCTGAACCGCCAAAAACCAGTCAAGGCGGCGATCGTTGTTTTCGGTAGCAATCTGGAGGTCATCCACGACCCTCAGATCGTGACAGAGAATATCGCCGCCGTCTTACTGAAGGCAGGACAGCTCAGTTTCGGAGTACTGTCGGTCTATTTCGAGGGTGACCAAGAAATAGAACCATACATCACCGCTACAGAGCACACCATACACAATCTACACACCCAAAACATCCTGGGTGGAGGTGACGTAAACGCCTGGAGCCATTGGTGGGGAAGTGTCTCCGAAAACCACCGAGGGGCGGCGTACAACTCTTTCCTCAACGAGCGGGATCTCCAGATCCTAAACACGGGCCAAACTCCGACTTTCGAGACTTACCGAGGCGACAGGTGCTTTACAAGCATTGTCGACGTGACCGCGTGCAGCCTGTCACTGCTGGGAAAGGTAGAGGAGTGGCGCGTAGAAAGAAGTCTCACAACATCAGACCACAATGCAATCACCTTCTCGATGCGCTTAGAGAAAGCCTTAGAACCTCTGAGGCCGGTTTCTACGCGCATCTATAACACAAAGAAGGCAAAATGGTCAGACTTCAGCGCGCGCTTCAAAGCTGGTCTAGCGGACGACGAGCTCACGCCGAAAAGAGTCTTGGAAGTCACGAACCCAGAGGATCTGGAAAACCTTATAACGAAGTACACCCACATCATCCACCGCTCGTGTGAGGAAACGATCCCGAAGATCGGACACCAAAAACAAAACGCCAAGCCACCATGGTGGAGTCCTTCTCTAGACCGTCTCCAACGAGATGTGAAAAGAAAAAAGAGAAGGATCCGAAATGCAGCCGCGAGTCGGAGACACTTCACCATCGAAGAATACGTGCTGGCAAAACAACTATACACCACAGCCGCAACGGAAGCCGCCACGGCCAACTGGAAGGAGTTCTGCTCGAAGCAGGACCGAGAGAGCATGTGGGACGGCATCTACAGGGTAATAAGGAAAACAGCCAGGAGACAGGACGACGCGCTCCTGAGAAACACCGCAGGTGAGACGCTCGGTCCGGAGCAATCCGCGGATCTTCTGGCAAAAACCTTCTACCCTGACGACTCAACGGATGCCGAACATCCATACCACATTGCACTGAGAAGGCTAGCGGAGGAAAAAAGCCCCCAAGGTCTGTCTGCCGATGACCCACCCTTCACTGCTGCGGAGCTGGAAATGGTTCTCCAAAACCAAAATCCGAAAAAAGCTCCCGGCCCTGATGGATTAATGGCAGACATATGCACAGCTGCAATAAACTGCGACAGGGAGGTGTTTCTAGCGATAGCCAACAGAGTTCTGTCGCTGTCACACTTCCCAAGGCAGTGGAAAGTAGCCCACGTGTGCATACTCCGTAAGCCTGGAAAGGATGACTACACCAGCCCAAAGTCATACAGGCCAATCGGCCTGCTCTCGGTACTGGGCAAAATGGTAGAGAAACTTCTAGTCGGCCGACTCCAGTGGCACTTCCTACCTACACTCAACAATAGACAATACGGGTTCATGCCGCAGCGCGGTACCGAGGACGCCCTCTATGATCTAATGGAGCACATACGTGCTGAAATAAAAGCCAAAAAGATCGTGCTTTTGGTATCATTGGATATAGAGGGGGCCTTCGATAACGCGTGGTGGCCCGCATTAAAAAGACAGATGGTGGTCAAGAACTGTCCAAGAAACCTTTACGCTCTTGTCGCCTCATACTTAAAAGACCGGAAAGTCAGGGTAAACTATGCCAGAGCGACTAGTGAGAAGGGTACCACGAAAGGATGCGTCCAGGGCTCAATAGCCGGTCCGACGTGTTGGAACCTCATCCTAGATTCGCTCCTACATAAAATGGCTAGCATGGGAGTATACTGTCAAGCATTCGCAGATGATGTCGTCCTCGTTTTTTCCGACTCCAAGTCTGGGCCCCTCCAGCAATCAGCCAACCAAGTGCTCGAAGTAGTGTCGAGTTGGGGCGTCCGAAATAAGCTGAGTTTCGCCGCGCACAAAACAAATGCGATGGTGCTAACTAGAAAGCTGAAATACGACGTCCCGATACTCTACATGTCGGGCACGCGGTTGAACCTGGTTCCCCAGGTAAAGCTGCTGGGGCTCACGATAGACTCCAAACTCACCTTCAACGCGCACGTGTCTGCAACCTGTAAAAGGGCAGCAGACATCTATAAGCAGCTTGCATGCGCGGCGAGGGTGACGTGGGGTCTCAACAAGGAAATAATAAGGACGATATACGTGTCGGTGATAGAGCCGATCGTGCTGTATGCAGCGAGCGCGTGGGCCCCTGCGGCGGAAAAACTGATGACAAGGAATCAGTTCGACGCGCTGCAGCGAGGCTTTGCGCAGAAAATCTGCAAAGCATACCGCACGGTCTCTCTAACATCGGCACTCATTCTGTCGGGACAACTCCCCCTTGACCTCAGGGTCATCGAGGCGGCCACCCTCTTTAAAATCAAGAAAGGTCATTCCCAGGAATTCATACCGCCGGGCCGCGAGCTGGAGTGCAACCTGCACTTCACAAAAAATCCCCACCCAGCGAAATTCACAACAACCGAGTACGCTCGCCTGGAAGACTGGACTCCTGAAACCCTTCAAACCCATCAAGTCAACGGTCCTCAGATATTTACCGACGGCAGGAAGATCGACGGCAAAGTCGGAGCTGCCCTAACTTGGTGGGAAAACGGGAAGGAGACCAGCTTTAACACCTTCGGCTTGGAGCCCCACAACACTGTCTTCCAATCTGAAATGTACGCACTCTTCAGAGCTGTCAGGATGGTGAGAGAATCCAGGGTGGCCTCCGCAAGCATACTGAGTGACTCAAGATCGTCACTCGACCTGCTGAGGAGCCCATCCGTCACTCACCACCTGGCACTCCAGATAAAGAGATGCGTCCGGGAGATCAGAGAGGAGGGTAGAGATGTGAGGCTCTTTTGGCTCAAGGCCCATGTGGGAACAGCCGGGAATGAAAGAGCGGACGAGCTGGCCAAGGAGGCAGCTCTCACGAAAACGGTGGCAGACTACTCCATGGTACCCGTATCGTACGTGAGAAAGAAGATACGGGAACAGACCATCAAGAAGTGGCAAGCGCGTTACGAGTCCTCGAGCACGGGAGCGGTCACAAAAGTGTTCTTTCCAGACGTCCAAGCGGCAAATAGAACACTTAGGGTTACAGACCTTACACCGCTCCATGTGCAAGTCCTCACCGGGCATGGAGGATTCTCAGCGTATCTCCACCGTTTTCACCTCAAGGACAGTCCATCGTGCGTCTGTGATCCCGCCTCCGAAGAAACAGTCTGGCACTTACTTTTCGAATGCCCACGGTTTTGCCGAGAAAGAATGGAGCTGGAGATGAAGATCGAAGTCCAGCTAGGCCAGTCCACACTCCAGACCATCATGGAGAGTCCAGCCACACGTAAACCATTCTTGGCATTCGCGAGTAAAGTAGCCGTAGTCGCAGTCGCGGCAAACAAGACCGAGGCGGGTACACGGACCCGAAGCAGACCAACACAGACAACACAACACACAACACTCACAACAACATCAACAATAACAACAACAACAACGACAACAACTACACAAGTCACACCAACCGACACAATTCAAAGACCAGCACCATCGGCCATAGATCCCGAGAGAGACAACGCAAAAGCCAACCAACAAACTCTCATAAACCCCATGCCCATCTCAGAATTCTTGGCGTGCGGAGGAGACGGTGTTCCCGGAATCAGACTGCGGGGCGTCGCCCTGTTCATGGATAGGGAACGCGAAAGGTTAGGTGTGAGCTTCTGCATTGGGTCAAGCCGAGCTGGGGCCCGAATCCATAATTCACCAGGCCTTGCCGCCTTGATCAACGGAAGTACCAGCAAAACGAGCATGAAAGGCAGCAAGTATGTACATAATGTTAGAATATATAAACATATAATATAAATATATTATATGTTTATATATTCTAACATTATGTATTTATTTAATTATGTTATTTTTATTGCATTATATGTATGTGTAAGTATATTTAATATTTTAGTTTTAGACTTCACATATTCATATTTATTTCTCTTCTTGTTCTCACACACTATTGTCTACATTTCTTTTTCACTTCTCCTTTCGCAGGTCTGCTGGAAGAAATTTCTTAAGAAATAAGCAGTACCTTTGTACTCAAATATTATAATTATGCTTATCTTAATGTATTTTACTGTGTGTACATAAATAATAAAATAAATAAATAAACATTTATATACTTTTTTTAATACTGGAATTGGATTTTGATGAAAGAGGAGATTGGGATTTACGCGAAAGCCCTCCCAAGCGAACTAAGCTAGTCTCATTGGCAACGATGCACTGGTCGAGTCAAAGCTCCAGAGCCTTGAACATCGACGACGAGTTGCAAGTCTATCGGTTTTCTATCGGTTACATTTCGGGGAGTGTGCGATGGAAGTACACAATCTAATTCCGCTAAGCCCGTTCCATCATCGGCGAGACAAACGGCGAAGCGCCATCGTTACATGGTGGACATGCCTCCCATACGCACAAATCGTTTTGGGAATACCTTAATTGTGCGTACAGCTAAGGAGTGGAATTCCCTGCCGGGGTCTGTGTTTCCCGACAGCTACAACCTGGGAGTCTTTAAGTCCAGAGTGAAAAGGTTACTTTTAGGTAAGCGTGCTCCATCTTCGATCACATCATCACTTACCATCAGGTGAGATAGTGGTCAAACGCGAACCTATTTTCAATAAAATAAAATGAAAGTTTTTCCCACAGATCATAATAACACAGATCTGTGGTTTTTCCTATGTTTGGCTCGGCTTCCAGTCTAACCGAAGGCAGCTATTAAGTGTTTCACAAGGAGCGACAGCCTATCTGAGCTCCACAACCCAGTAACTGGGTAACACGATACCTCTTGGCTAGATCAGTGTCAGATTTAATGGCTTCTGAGTACCCGTAACGACTGTCAAAGATGTAGAAATGACACAATGACAGACTTTTTTGCCCGACCCGGTAATCGAACCCGAGACCTCGTGCTCGGCAGTCGTGCTTGCGCCCACTCGACCAACAGGACAATAGGTTTCTTATAGTACGTACAGAGCCGGATTAACCCTATCAGAAGTCCTAAGGCGATGGCATTCTCGGGGCCCATTTTCTTACTTTGACTGACCAAATCGTGTGTGAACTGAGGAAACGCACATTAAGGGCTGTGGTTTTTAATATATTTGGTTACTTATTCCCAGATTTGTTCTAAAAGTGTTTTAATTTTACTACTAAATTTAACGATTTGTATTTTGTGAGATACCAGTGAGATCCTTAAATTCACACGCACACCAAATTCTCGTTCGAAGAAACATGTTTTCTTGGTGCGTGCACTGGGCCTGGGCCCCTAGTTGATGCGAGGCCCCTAGGCAGTTGCCTACTCCGCCTAATGGTTAATCCGGCCCTGAGTACGTATTCCTAACCCTTGGTATTTACCAAAACAGTCATGGCTTAAGAATTGAAAGCTGTCAAAACAATAAAGAATTTTATTGAAACTTGTATCGAACCTGTCATGAATCAGCAGAAAGATTCACGGTCTCCACCCATACTCACCATACTCTTAAGGTCAAATTCTCAGCCAATCAATCATTTTTTGACACGTACGCCTTATAATTTGTATTGTTATAGTACAAAGCATGTTCTGACAGAGGGGGACAGATGTGAATACCTGCAGATGTTAGTGAAAGTACGCGAGACGTGTCTTATTGTACCTAGTTAGTTCCACACTTCGAGAGTAGCCCACCGCTTGTAGACATGAGCTGACTGAACAAAAAGCATTTATTTGAAACATTTTTTTTAAACGAGATAGTCTGGCGTTTGACCGCCATCTCACCTGACGGTAAGTAATAAAATGGTCGAAGATGAAACACGCTTGCATAGAAGTAAACCATTCATTCTCGACTTAAAGCTCCCCAGGTTATAGTTATCAGGAAACACAGACGCCAGCAGGGAATTCTACTCCTCAGCTGTACGCACAATGAAAGTATTCCCAAAACTGTTCTGCTACAACACAACTAGCTGCTGACCGGGACTTTGTTCGTGTTGGATGGTTTTCCCACGTGAATCCCGATCCCAGGAGAATTCTGGGATATAAAGTAGCCTACATGTCATTCTAAAATTTCAAATATCTATATACCAAATTTCACTCAGATCCGTTCAGTTATTTTTCCGAGACAGAGTAAGAAATAATAAACTTTAAAAACAAATTTTCGCATGTGTGTCGCTACAGTAAGATAAGATTGATTTGTGATTCAACTTCGACCACATCGTTGCTTACAATCAGGTGAGACCACAGACTATACAACCATTGAGATGGTGGTCAAACGCGGGCCTATCAAAAAATAACATAAGTCGAATTAAGACAAACGACCCAACCCAGCTTCGCCCGGCTCATTTGCCAAATTAAAATTATACATTACAACCTTTCTCATGAATCACTTTCAATTTGTGAAAACCACATGAAAATCTGTTCAATAGTTTCTGAGCTGCTAAGTTGAGCTGAGTTATCACGAACAGACAGATAAATGGAGCTGGAGACAACAACATGTTCATTAAGATTTTGGTAGTGACCACAAGACTTATTTTATTAAGATACATGGTGGACATCCCACCCATACGTTGTGCGTACGACTAAGGTGTGGAATTCCTTGCTGGAGTTTGTGTTTCCCGATAACTATAAACTATGGGTCTTTAAGTCAAGAGTGAATAGGTTTCTTTAAGGTAAGCGTGCTCCATCTTCGAACACATCATCACTTACCATCAGGCATGGCCGAGCCGTCCCTATATGCGAAGTGTGCGGCCCACACAGGCGCCAAAGCAGAAGGGGCGTAATTATTGAAATTATTTTTGTAAAACTACAACATATTATTCTTTATAACTGAGTAGGTACAAACAGTGTAAATTTAAACAACAGGCGAGGCGTGAGTATTGTCTTTGGAGACCCCAAGACAATACTCACGCCTGTGGAAAAAATCTTAGGCGCTTCATAGATTTTGCACACAGGCGCTGTCTTAGAACAGCGCGGCCCTGCCATCAGGTGAGATGGTGGTCAAACGCGAACCTTTTATAAAAAAAAACTACAATGTTGTGTACAAGGGTCGATCTTCAATGTGAGGTTGGTCCGCGGGTGGGTGACCATCTTAATATGTCGAGATTCTTCCATGCCAAAGAATGTAGGTTAAGCAGTTGTTACGGGTAATCAGAAGCCTAATCTTGCCAATGGTATTGTGCTACCCAGCAACTGGGACGCGGAGGTCAGACAGGCAGTCGTTCTATATCAAACACCAGCACTCAGCTGTATCCGGTTAAACTGGAATCTGACCCCGACATAGTTGGAGGGTAAGCAGAGATACAGGGATATAGTAATAAATAGTTGGCCATATTGTCATTACAACATAGTAGCCGTAGCCGTAGCCGTAGTTCCGTAGCCGAATGGCAAAAAACGGAACCCTTATAGTTTCGACATGTCTGTCCGTCTGTCTGTCTGTCCGTCCGTCCGTATGTCACAGCCATTTTATTCCGAAACTATTAGGACTATACATGTAAAACTTGGTAGATAGATGTATTCTGTAAACCGCTTTCCGATTTTAAGAGAAAATTAAAAAAAAAAAAATAACATAAAGGGGGCTCCCCATACATGGAACTGAAACAGAATTTTTTTTTTCATGAAACCTATACGTGTGTGGTATCTATAGACAGGTCTTTAAAAATGACATTAAGGTTTCTAAAATGACTTTTTCATAACGTTAACCGTTTAAAAGATATACACTTCCAAAGTGGTAAAATGGTAGCGAATAAATCTTGGACGGCAACGCCATCTGGTTCAATTAAACTGAACCTTCTAAATCATTACATTGAGCTCGAAATCGTTCCTTCAGTCTTTCTGTTCACATTTCAGATCCTTTCCTTCACTAATCAATCGTTCGCCGTTAGAAAATTATTTTGTTATTATTATTTATTTATTGTTTATAATGTATAATGTAGTTCTTATAATATACAACGATATCCCAAAAAAACAAAAAAAAAATGTATTATTCTTCGTGTTCGTCTCGCGATCTGTTTTTCTCCGGTTGATCGTTATTGTGCTTGACTATTATTTGACTTACTAAATGTGTATGTGTGCCATCTAAAAGAACCTATTGTTCCGTGTTGTATATCTATTAGCGATTGTACGAAGGAGGAATGGGTACTATAATATGTTGCTAAAGGAATAAATAATATAATATTGTTTAAATAATTTGCAGTCACAGTTGTCTTTTTTATAGTACTATTACTACACTAGTGTACCAATACCATTAGTGTTGATGTTCTGTTCTTCTGTCCTACTGTACTGAAGCTAAATTGACGTTACTGACTGACATTGACGGCTTGACGTATGCGCATTAGGCCCTAAGAAAAGTACTCGATACTTTTAAGTATCGATACTTTTTTTCCGATATTACTCATGAGTACAATATCGATACTTTCTTATCGATAGGTACCATTTCCTACCTCTGATAGTTAACATACTGTATTTCTGTCACAACCTGTTACTAGGCAACAATGTACCCATTTTTCCGGTGGGTAAATCATCCAATGACCCCTCCCGCTCTGGGCGGAGCGAAAGGGAGTGTCAGACTTGGCTAAAAATCCACCCTGTTTCTTCAATTGCCCTTAGGTTCGGGGCGGTATCTCGTTGGAACATTCTCGAAACCTCGGCAGGCAATGGCCTTATATGGCCCCGTCAATGCTGCTGACTGCTCTTATAGAGGTGTACATGGAACTGGTTCTTACAGGACGGTGACCTACCTCTGCTCGCCGCTACAAAATACCTCTAGAAAGGACTAACGAAGAGTCGAGTAAAGGCTTTACGGGAACTGTCAGAGGCCAGGAAATCTGCGCTAGTCTCACTTAGTTACTGGGTTGTGGATTTCTGATAGGCAGGCGCTTCTCCTAACAACTGGCATTCATTACCATCGGTTTCAGGAGGACAGTGATTGCACAATTACGTGTTGACAGAGAAAGTTCGTCGGAACTAGTGAATATATGAGAGAGGAATCTGCTAGTCTTCCGTGTTGCAGTCGAAAGTAGACACGTTAATATTTTGTTATTTGCTTATTAATTTGTCTTGTTTTATTTGCATTAGGTAACGATAGGTGAATGACATTCGCGGTTAATTACATAAGCTACCATCACCACAGAAATCAAAAATACAGGAGAAGTGGTAAGGGGGCGTATCGGTGTCCGCGCGACATGGCCACAGGGCTCATGTCACAGGCAAATGGCCGTCTCCGCGAACTAGTGCGCTTTCGACGGCGATCGTGATAACATATATGAATGCCGAGTTGTTCTGTGGTATCTTGTAAAAACCGAAGCCAAAATCAAATCTATGTGAATCATGGAATCACTTACCATATGTAAGTACAAGTATATTACAATATTTGTCTTTAAAATCATGAAAAACAATAAATCGTAAAATATTTCTTGGTTTTACTATGTTATTTTTGTTTTCAAATATCAGAGCGATTGTACTCCTTTTGCTATAAATACATTGCTCCTTAACCACTACCTGAGTTCGTCACTAAGTAACTGGACAAGCAATGTAAACATAACATACGAAACTGTATTACGCGGATTCATCGCGTAGTGAGGCCGCCACTTCTTGCGACGAATTAGTGATGTGCTTGTGCAAATCCACTAACGTAGGCTATCGACAGCAATGTCGATTGACGAATGAAATATTGCTATTATAGTTTAGGGGTTTTTCAACCGACGACAAAAAAAAAGAGGAGGTTATCAATTCGACGCGTATATTATTATTTTTTTTATGTATGATCACCGATTACTCGGAGACGGCTGAACCGATTTGGAAAATTTTTTTTTGTTTGAAAGGGTATACTTTGAAATTGGTCCCATTGTCACCAAGCCAGGATCTGATGATGGGATTCTGGAGAAATCGAGGGAACT
Source organism: Tholera decimalis (assembly GCA_943138885.2). NCBI lineage: Eukaryota > Metazoa > Arthropoda > Insecta > Lepidoptera > Noctuidae > Tholera > Tholera decimalis. The sequence continues at coordinate 716,040 of OW964573.2, forward strand.
CTTCAAATATTATAGGCACACGTATAGTGATTTGAGTATTTTTAAAGTAACTTGTGTAGTTGCATTCGAAAAGCACCATTTGTGAAGTGGACCTGATGATGAAGACCACAGATGGCCACTGGAACTACTCAATATATAAGTATTTCATGTGTTCCGCTTCGATTACTTGAATGTGGTTATTAAGCACAATATGCTCGTCACAGTGCATATGGTGAAGTGAGGCTGATGGTGAACTACCAGGAGAACTCCTCAACAAATAACAGCCCAACATTGGGAAAAGCAATATTTTGTAAATGAATATAAGTAGTTGACATTTAGGCTCTTGTAACTAGGTAAATTAAAAATCGACCAACTAAAAAGAGTGAAATAAAAACTTTTTACCAAAAAATTAAACCGACTCCCAAAAAACACTGCAAAGTGAAAAATAACTTTAATTTCGGAAGTCGGTGCCAAAAACGAAAATACAAAACTAAAGACACCGACTACCGAAATTAAAGTTATTTTTCACTTTGCAGTGTTATTTGGGAGTCTGTTTAATTTTTTGGTAAAAAGTTTTTTATAACATACGGAAACCTCTAAGAAAATATGTTTAACTTTTATTTTACATGAGGTGACAGAAATAAAAATACGTTGAAAAGTCAAGTGTACAAAAAAGTAAAAAAAAATAAACAATTTATTTTACGCCCACAGCATGCGTGGAGTTCCGACGTCGCCGTCGCTACAATAGTTTATTTTTCAATCTGTCAACCGTTTTAGCCTAGTTGGAAGATCGATGTGAATAATGTTTTTTTACTTATTTTGATTTTTTTACAGAGTAGTAGAGAAATGCGTAACCAATATTCGTAAAGTAAGTTACTTTAATTTTAGGTTAATAATCGGTGGTGTTTTTCAGTTTAGAATTATCGTATGTTATGCCTTATCCTCATGCTGTTTCTTTATTTTTTATGGTTTTTGTATTTTGCTTCCGTTGAAGCTTCGAATGCGTTATAATAATCGGCATGGTTCAGATAATGTATTTGTGAATTGAGCTTAAAATAAGTCAATATATTCATGCTATTTATTTGTTATGCATGGATGTGTGTTTGTTTTCATATATTTAACAATTTCTCTACTAACTAGGATTTTTCTTATAACAAAAACCTATTATAACCTACTAAACTATTACCTGCGGGGTAATTGCGTAACACACTTACAGTAGGAATCGGTTTCATTATGCTAAATCAACAACACTCACTGCGGTATTTACGTTGTTGAGCAGACCAATATTTCGAACATATGAAGCAATGCAATATACGTCAAAATCATTCAGATCTTGATTTATAGTGTGTTACGTAATTATTGCGATATTATATGGTGACGTTTAGAAGTAGCTTAGGATGTATGTAAATGATAAATAAGTGCTTTTCGTACTTTTCAGTTTCCCAAAAGATGGTAACATAAAAAAGGAATGGATTGATGCCACAGACATGCCACCAACTGGTACCCTACAAAAAATAGCACCATATGCTCGGTTCACTTCAACGCAGAAATGTTCTAGTCTCTAAAGAAAAGTAGCAGGATTTTTGAATGGAAAATTCCAAAATTAAGAGTACAACTGATTTTTGCAGAAGTGGGTTGAATTTTATTTTATTACTGAAAGCTATTCTCATGATTTAGGGTATTCATAAAATCAGTCATTCAACTTTTCAGGATTCTATACAACCTATACGGCTGGTATGTTCCGATCAAGAGAAAAAAAGCGAAAAAGATACACTAGTAACAATTATCCATGTATTATATTTCCATTCAAAATTTGTTTCTGGTCAGTTTTGTTTTCCTTCGTACCTAAATCTTTTATTTAGATATGTTCATGTATTTATTATGTAGCATGTAGTGTTTACTGCTTAATGTTGTACATCTAGTTTAAATATTATGTGTTGTATTTTAATTAAGCATTGATGTAACAATTGTTGGTAAACCAAATAAATAAATAAATAAATAAATAAAGAGCGTAATGTAAGTTAACATCAACTTCTATTTGACCTATCACTATGATAATTAAATATTAAGATTTAAGTCGAAAGCGCCAGGGTAGCCCTTAATACTTAGTAGGTAGTACTTAATAATAATTATGTAATGTTATGTTCTTAATAATATATTTATTGTTATTATAATATTTTCTGGACATGCCATTTTTTATTTGGTTCATTTTCAGGTGCCCAAAAAAATGTACAATAACAAATGGAAGAATCGATAACTTTCCGATTTAGTCAATCACTAGCGTATATGTAAAATAAATTGCTTTTGCACAGCACAACGATAGCGACCGATGTTTTTGTGTGGGTAAATTCTAAGGTGCATGGTAAATACACGCTGTGTTTGACGGAATAAGGTTTATTATTGATTGTATAGTACGTTCTGATTTAGGAAATGCGGGTGTGTGCGCGAGTGCGTATCTATTGATTTTATTAAACTGCATGTGTAGTTGTTGCCCCGCCCAGCGCCTAACTGGAGACACACGGTTCCGATATAATTTCTTCTGTTGACCACATCTAGTTATTTATTTTATCTATGGGTACTACAGACATAAACCTACATAGTTCTGAAATGATTTGATCAGTACGCATTGTCTGGACTTCAAAGGGACTGTGACCTCGAGTAGTCAGTTAGGAAACTCTGGCATCATCTCGTTTAACTTTACGAAAAAGAATTGTCGTTAAAAAGTGTTATGATAACTAATTTCTTTTCTTCAATTACCGCATACAAGTCACTAATTCAAACTACTAATGCGAAATCTCAGACAGAACCTTCCATTTTTGGTGTGAAAATCGTCAAACAACTTCGCCCACACAGGGTGGTGTGGAAGGGAATGCACACTTTTATTGACTTAAACCCGCCCTGATCTTTCAGATGCCCTAGCGGTCCGGGGCCGTAGTATCTCCTTAGAACATTCCTGCAACTGACAGAATTTCTTATAACATTCTGCCCATTACCGGAAATCAAACCAAAGACAATTTTGCTGTTCCTATCAATGAGACAGTTAAAGCGGACATTAGTCCCCATGATATGGCATTTATGTAAATAAAAACCATATTTTAGGCTATATTACCTCGTTAGCAGCTAACATTAGTCTGAGCTGACGGTAGCTTTCATCGCCCTACTATGCAACACCTACATCTTAGGAGAAAATATGATTCATAGCTAGAATGTGCATTCAAAACACGTCTAGAGACCTTATAAAGTTTAATATATGCGTTTCTGAGCATACATTAAAACTTGAAGGATTTATTTCATTAAAACAACCTCAAGTCAGTTAAAAACACATAACTGCTTAAATTAATTGATGCTCGTTATTTTCAACAGAAAGGGTGCTACTTTCGTATTTGTTTTTCTCAGCAGCATTGGTAGCCCAGTATCTCGTCAGCTCGTCAGTGACTTTACTTTGTATAATATGTATTATTACCACTTGAGAGCAACGATGAAGGTAAACAACATAGAGAGCAGTCTTCAGTCCTGTGTCCCATGGCAGCAGTGGAAAGTAATAGGCTGTAATTTTATTATTATCGGTACAGATAATAAACTCTTGACTAGATAGAGGTATTCGACTGAAGACCTCGACTCAGAGATGGTTATACATAGTCCTTAGAAAAATTGGAATTTGTAAGTGAATCAGGGCGTAAGAAAGGAGAAAGTCCGGTTTATTTTTGAAAGAGAACCAGCAATTTAGGTAGAATTCACATTACTAAGGTTCTTAGTAATGTGAATTCTACCTAAATTGCTGCAAGCTTGGAGGGGCTAACAAGGTTTTGTTAGCCCCTCCAACTATGCTAAATATGTTTGTGTCTGAAGTGGGTTCACGGCACTAGTGTAATGGGTGGGGTCGAACCCACGATCGCCTCTACATCACAAGTCTTCACAAGGTTTTGGAATAAAGTTCTTGCGTTTAAGATAAATATATTACTCCTTGAATGGAAAGTTTCAGGCTTAATCAATTAAGCACTTCATTAAATCTCAGTATGATGTCATTCAGATTCCCACTTGAACAGGAAAGTGAGTAACATTGAACTGCACTCTTATGGTCTAACTAGCCTCTAATTAGCCTTGTCACTATTCTGCCTTTGCTTAAGGTAAGTACTCTCTCGCAATCTGTAGCTCTGTGTAACACAAAAGAATAGTAGTAGTAGTATCACCTCGTCAATTATGTTGGAATTGCCTTTTATAATATTACCAGCGACCCGGCCCGGCTTCGCTCGGGTAATAAAGGTTTCTCGTCCAGTAATTTGCCACACTCATATATCGGCGATAACTCATAAGATATTCATTTTATTGTTATAGTGTAAAAAGCAATTTTGATCTACATTAAATCCTCAACATATCTGACGTATTTAATTGGATAAGGAGTAATACGGTACTGTTAAAAAAAGATTCGTATACGACCCATCATTTATTTTAATTATATATATTTATTTTATTATTTTAACTAGCTTTTGCCCGCGACTTCGTCCGCGTGGAATAGTTACTTTGGGCTAACGTTAAATTTAACCCCGATTTTGAAGCATTCTTCATTGGCGCTCCGCTCCTATTGGCCTTAGCGTAATGATACAATATAGCTGTGCCCGCGACTCCGTCAGCGTAAGTTAATGTATTGGTAATATTGTTTAGATCACGTTCACATGAGGTTTAAGTACCTAGAGAACGCTTCGACCGCGAGACGCGTCGAGCGCGGCGACCGATTCTCAAAAATAATCCTTATAGCATGATTCAGTATTCACGCGCGATGGCTTATTATTATAAGCGTATTTCATGTATAACTTTGGTGTTTCTATACCGATTTATATGATTCTTTTTATGGTTTCGTAGCCGAATGGCAAAAAACGGAATCTTTATAATTTCGACATGTCTGTCCGTCTGTCTGTCTGTCTGTCTGTCCGTCTGTCCGTCTGTCACAGCAATTTTATTCCGAAACTATTAGGACTATACATGTGAAACTTGATAGGTAGATGTATTCTGTGAACCACTTTCCGATTTTGAGAAAAAAATTAAAAAATATTTAAAATAAAGGTTCCATGTATGGGCTCCCCATACATGGAACTAAACCTGAAAATATTTTTTTTCATGAAATCGATGCATGTGTGGTATCTATAGACAGTTCTTTAAAAACGACATCGGGGTTTCTAAAACCACTTTTCCATAAAGTCAATCGTTTAAAAGATATAAGCTTCCAAAGTGGTAAAATGTGTGTGTGGCGGACACAACCTCTAACTTCTATAAAATCTAAAAAAAATATGTTTGTAGATCTTAATATAAACTTTCAATCAAAATTAGTTTGAACGAAATCAGTTCAGCAGTTTTTTAGATACAGCATATTTTCTAAAACCGCAAATATAACTTTGTAATTCATACAAACACTATGAAAAACAAATTTATTCGGCGCAGTTGTAAAAAATGTAAAAAGCCAGTTTTAAGAAATTTGTAAGGTTTTTTTTTTCAAAACAAATTTATTTGGCGCAGTTGTAAAAAATGTAAATAAGCTAGTTTTAAGAAATTTGTAAGGTTTTTTTTTCGTCAAATAAATTTGCATATTATATTATAGTTACTACGGAACCCTTCATGGGCGAGTCTGACTCGCACTTGGCCAATTTTTTTATGGAATAGTTAATAATGTTAACTTTTTTAATTAGGGGTGACTGAGAGTGTTATAAACGTAAGAGTAGACAAATATTATAATCAGAAAGCTTCGAACTGCTAAGCTATCGGGAGTTACACGTGTTATTGTGAGTCAACCATAAAAGTTAGACATATGCTGTCGTGGGATATTTTTTATATAATTTTAAGGAGAACATTTCCGTCATGAAACGATTTGTGTAGCTTTAACCATTAAGGTTGCACACGCGACGGAAGCTTAAAAAATGGAGTAACTTCTCCCGTTTTCCCAACATTTCCCTTCACTGCTCTGCTCCTATTGATTGTAGCGTGATGAAAAGTATACTATAACCTGCTCAGGAGTATGAAAAATAATTGTACCAAGTTTCGTTAAAATCCGTCGAGTAGTTTTTGTTTCTATAACGGTTATACAGACAGACAGACAGACAGACAGACAGACAGACAGACAGACAAAAATTTAACTGTTTGCATTTTTGGCATGAGTATCGATCCTAAATCACCCCCTGATAGTTATTTTGGAAATATATTTCATGTACAGAATTGACCTCTCTACAGATTTATTATAAGTATAGATGTAATTTGTAAAAGGAAAAAATTGATATTGTGGGTTATTCTTGTGAGAAATATAGGTTAAAATACGCGATATGTCTAATATGCCATCGCGTATTTTTGTAGATCTATAAAAGAGAAACAATCCCGCCATATAGTGTATTTTCAACCGACGACCAAAAGAGGAGGTTATCAATTCGACGCGTATATTTTTTTTTTTGTTTTTTTTTTTTTTTAATGTATGGTCACCGATTACTCGAAGACGGCTGAACCGATTTGGAAAATTCTTTTTTTGTTTGAAAGGGTATACTTCGAAATTGGTCCCATTTTTATAAAAGTCAGGATCTGATGATGGGATCCTGGAGAAATCGAGGGAACTCTTCAAATATTATAGGCACACCTATGACGTTTTGGGTATTTATTATAGTAACTTGTGCAGTTGCTTTCAAAGAATACCATTTGGGGAAGTGGAGCTGATGACGAAGACCACAGATGGCCGCCGAACCTTCTCAATAATAAGTATTTCGTGGATTGCGATTCGATTACTTGAATATGGATGTTAAGCACTTTATGTTCGTCACAATGCATATGGTGATGTAGAGCTGATGGTGAAGTAACAGGAGAACTCCTCAACAATTAACGGCCCAGCATTGGGAAAAGCAATATTTTGTAAAAGGTTATAAGTAGTTGACATTTAGGCTCTTTTAACTAGGTAAATTAAAAATCGACCAACTAAAAAGAGTGAAATAAAAACTTTTTACCAAAAAATTAAACCGACTCCCAAAAACACTGCAAAGTGAAAAATAACTTTAATTTCGGAAGTCGGTGCCAAAAACGAAAATACAAAACTAAAGACACCGACTACCGAAATTAAAGTTATTTTTCACTTTGCAGTGTTTTTGGGAGTCGGTTTAATTTTTTGGTAAAAAGTTTTATTATAACTCAAAAGGTTTTGGCAGCGTTTTCGATTAAAGCTCACGATAGGCTTAATTCTTTCTGACATGTTGAAGTATAATCGTCGTATTTCATTCAATCTACACAAAACCTTAACTTATTTTACACTAAACCTTCTTCAAGAATCACTCTATCTATTAAAAAAACCCGCATCAAAATCCGTTGCAGAGTTTTTAAGATCTAAGCATACATAGGGACAGACAGACAGGGAAGCGACTTTGTTTTCAACCGACGACAAAAAGAGGAGGTTATCAATTCGAAGCGTATATTTTTTTATTTTATGATCATCGATTACTCAAAGACGGCTGAACCGATTTGGAAAATTCTTTTTTTGATTGAAAGGGTATACTTTGAAATTGGTCCCATTTTCATAAACGTAAGGATCTGATGATGGGATCCTGGAGAAATCGAGGGAACTCTTCAAATATTATAGGCACACCTATGACGTTTTGGGTATTTATTATAGTAACTTGTGCAGTTGCTTTCAAAGAATACCATTTGGGGAAGTGGAGCTGATGACGAAGACCACAGATGGCCGCCGAAACTACTCAATAATAAGTATTGAGTGGATTGCGATTCGATTACTTGAATATGGATGTTAAGCACTTTATGCTCGTCACAATGCATATGGTGATGTAGAGCTGATGGTGAAGTACCAGGAGAACTCCTCAACAATTAACGGCACAGCATTGGGAAAAGCAATATTTTGTAAAAGGTTATAAGTAGTTGACATTTAGGCTCTTGTAACTAGGTAAATTAAAAATAGACCAACTAAAAAGAGTGCAATAAAAACTTTTTACCAAAAAATTAAACTGACTCCAATGATATTATACTATAAAATATCATTGACTGACTCCCAAAAACACTGCAAACTGAAAAATAACTTTAATTTCGGAAGTCGGTGCCAAAAACGAAAATACAAAACTAAAGATACTGACTACCGAAAATAAAGTTATTTTTCACTGTGCAGTGTTTTTTGGGAGTCGGTTTAATTTTTTGGTAAAAAGTTTTTTATACTATGTAGTGATGTATATTGTGTGGAAAATATTAGATATTTGAATAAATTGATACCAGAGACCGAATTATTCAAATTAAGAAGAACGAAAAGAATTATCGTGTTATTGGCAAGTGACGCGGAAAGTTATTGACCCTCGTAGTTCTGTGACACGTTTGTTATGATTTGTGTTCAAGAAATCTATGAAACGGATAATTGGTATATGTAATTCTTTGAGTCACTTATTTTGGATAAATATGGAGTTTCCGTTACACGTTGTTTCTATTGATATCGCCGAAAATAAACTCTTTGATAAACGGCTGAAGTAAGTATACCACGGGGCTTCCGGGACGGAACAGCCCTGTTTACTCTAGGTTGGGCCATGTCCTGTAATGGCTCTCATATTACATAGTTTTAATCAAACACGAAGTTCTTCTCACCTAGGAGGTGTGGCGTTCGGCGACTCCACAAACGCGTAGTACCCTTCTGGGGGCTCCTCCGAGTCCCCCAGGGCTTCGTCGCGGGGTTCTGCAGTCGCCTCCGTGGGAGGTGCGGTTGGCTCTGGTAGCACCAGCCGCGATGTGATGCATAGGATCTGAAGAGAAGAGAAAACGGGATGGTTAGACTGGTGATGTAGAGTCGTTCCTTGCTCTTATTTGTGGCATATAGTTACTGTGATATGCATGATAATTGTTTGCCAATAAAGGATTGGCTACAAATTACAGCTTTTTTAAGATCTCTAAAAATTCTAAATTGAAATAAGCCTCAAATCGCAAAATGAGATTAGCTTCAACAAGAACTGACTAAATAAAGTTTAGCTTAGTTTTTGCGAGTCTTCCTCACCCACCGAAGGAAAAAGAAGGGGATCACGAGTCTATCTCCGGCCACCATAGTATAAGCACGGGCTTGCGGACGGCGAACAGGAGTAGCTCGCCGTCTAGGACAAGGCCTAGCGAAACCTGCCAAGTGTTCCCCGCACACCTCAAAAAACAGTCAGCAGCAGTGATAGGGCCCGATCGGAATATTGCTTGCTGGGATAGGGCTCTAACGAAATAACGCAGCCGGGAAACACAAGGGCAACTGAAGTAACTCGGTGAGTTTTTTCAATACAAGTCTGACACTCCCTTCCGCTCCACCCACATTGGGAGAAGTCATTTGATGATTTTCGTCCCGAAAAAAAGGATTCATAAGTCTTCGAAGGGAAATATTTGTTGTGTTTTTTCAACAGTGTTTTGTACCAATTTACCTAATAAGAAAGTTAATCAATTTCCCTAAAAAAATTAAATACTTATTGTCGCAGGTTTACAGTTAAAGAACATAAAACACATTATCAGGTAATGAGACACCTTCTACGCAACTATACAGAGTTGATATGACAGAGGGGCATTAAATTGCACTACGTATACTATACGTGTTTAGTGTTAATTTGATACAGTTAAAAAATAAAAAGAGCCATATTTTTTTTTTATTTTAAACAATCTAAATAGCTTACAAATCAGAGTAAAACGCAACCACCCTTTGTAAATAAATGTGACTGACCTTAAATACCTAGTAACAAAGTGGCAACGTAGCGCGGCGTGTGTTATCTCTTGTCTTGGTCAGATTTATCGCTTTAAGGTGCATCTCATCAAAATCATTTGCGACTAAACTACTTCTCCTATTTAATGGATTTTTGGTACAAAGCTTGAAAATGGTACCTAGTATACGCAGTTTAAAGGAAAGCCCCTCGGTCGTATCAACTCTGTGTATATACCACTATTCAACGCGAGTCTTATGGGAAACCATTATATGTGAGATTATGAGATAGATACATTAAAATTAACGTTATTTATGTTAGTTCGTCACGCCAACTCGCAACTAACGGGACTTGTGTATGTTACTAAGAGATAGTACCAACACTTAAAAAAAGTGAACTAGCATCTTAAATATATATAACTCAAAGGTGACTGACTGACTGACTGGCACAGTGATCTATCAACGCACAGCCCAAACCACTGGACGGATCGGGCTGAAATTTGGCATGCAGGTAGATGTTATTACGTAGGCATCCGCTAAGAAAGGATTTTGCGAAATTCCCACGGGATCGGGATTTACACGGGAAAAACTTCCCACGCGAACGAAGTCGCGAGCAACTGCTAGTGTGGGTATAATTCACATTACTAGCAATCTTGTTAACCCCTCCAACTAAGCTAAATATACTTGTGTCTGGAGTGGGTTCACGGCTATAGTGTAATGGGTGGGATTCAAAGTTCGAACCCGCGACCACTCAATCACAAGGCCGACACCTTAGCCTTTAGGATATTGCCGCTTTATAACTGCGACTGATATTCTAAAGAACTTTCTACATGTGACCATCCTTAAATATTATAAAACAACTTATGAAAAAAAAAAGCTGTCTGCCGGCTTCCGTGTGACATGTAAATGGTTTCCACCTTTCCACATATGAACCGCATCAACCTTCAAAGCAATAATGATTAGTCATCTTCTGGGCTCGCTCGTCCCATCGCAGACCTCATCTATCGCTTACCATCAGGCGAGATCGAGGCCAAAGCGGGCTAATCAATAAAAAATAAATTAATAATAATTATGGAAGCAAACTAAAGCATGTGTGTGTATATATCTATGTGTTGTGCTAGGTATGTATCTCACAAATAACCTTGTTAGGGTACATTTATTGCGTGATTTACATACGTATTAAGGTTTATGCGTATCTGTTTAACGGTAGACCTGGTCTAGGGCGTTCACCCCACACAGAGCTACGAACACGAAAGTAGAACAAACAACATTGTAGGTACAAGCTTGTACCTGTTAGAAGCTATAAACAGGGAAAATTATAGATAGATAGACATACTTTTTATTGTACCTACACCGTAACGGAAATAATAAGGACTTAACTACTACAAAGGGTGTTACAATGTGCGGTCAATTTTTTTTAAATTAAAAATTCATTCCCGTTTGACCACCATCTCACATGTCTTACTGCTAAAAGCAATCTTTTACAGACCACCTTTGGATGGATTATTCGTTTACTCAAAGTTTATGTACAGTAGTTGCAAATAGGTGGACTTAATGCACTGATGTGGCATTCTCTACGTGTACAATAATGAAATAATATTGAAATCGAAATAGTTACTAAATGCCCTTGTAATAAAGAATCAACTTTATAGTGAAAAGATGTCATCGTGTAAAAGATGCTAGTACTATACAAGTCAAAAGAAAACAACTAGGTACTAAAAATGCTGAGAATACCAATGCTATGCACGAATAAAGAAAAGCTCAATTAATCCCTACGTACAAGCAATAAATTAAGTTATTAATAAGCTTTTTAAGGTGAAAGAGTAGCCTAATAAAGGGCTTTAATGGATTTGTGTTGAGCTACGTCAACATTAGGGTACATTTTATTAATTAATGATATTGAATACCAGAGTAAAGATAGACGTCTGGCTGTGCTGATTAAATTTTTAAGCTAACATAACACTAACAGTATCATTAGAACTTAAAACAGAATGTTTACCATGTGTATTTATTGTTTCGAGTTTCCGATATTTCGGCACTGTTGCAAGCGCCATGATCATGACTCGAAATGAAAAATATGGTAAATAATATGTATCCCGTTTTAAGTCTAATGATACTGATAAAAATTAATAGGGTTAAGACCCGAATCTATTTGATCCGAGTTGGTATTGCAAACAGAGTTCACTAACTTTAAGGCTTTAAGATCTTCCCTTAAAAAATTGTACTCATTGCAAATGAACATTCGATTGATTGATACCGTGTCCTAGTCAGTCAGCCCCACTATCACCAGTCTGTTTCACTACCACATTTACATCCCAGTTAATTAAAGTCTGCAATGTTTAATCAGAAGCTTTAATCACCACAACAAGTTTAAACTGTGCTACCCTTTTACAACTATCTCTGATCTTATTTAACATGTTCGAGGACAGGACGTGATTGTACGTCATAATTTGAGATTTTGATATGGCACAACGTATGATGACGTTCAAATAAAAAATATTATTTACGACAGTACGTTCATTTCCGATGAACTTTCAAGTTCAAATCCTATTGGATGTACCTTGTGTCACAACAGGTGAAATACCCGACACTATAATATCATGGGACTCTACGTACTCATACGTCATATAACTTTGTATGGCCATTTACTGTGTGATTCTAGAACACAGACTCAAGTGGTATGGTAGTGTCCGCGAAAGTGTTAATTTATCTTTTCAGCCATTTATCGTTTTAATTCATCAACTGCTTAGTCTTGTCCCATTGAGGTCGAATTCCAGTATAACCGGATGCAGTTGAGTACTAGTGTTTGCATAGCGAGACTGCTTATCTGACCTCCACAACCTAGAAGCTGGGTAAGACCAGCTACTTGGCAAGACTGATTTTCTGACCTCTGAATCCTCTGAACCATCAAAGATGAACAAATAACAGCCAGGACACAAAAAATAACGCAGGAGTAATTTCGATACCTATGTTAAAATGGGCATTCATCCACGGACCAACTTTTGCAAGCGTTGCTTAATTTTGAAGATCGAGCCAGCTGTTATTGTTTAGCTTTGAGGTCCATTTTTCGTATATCCATACTAATATTATAAATGCGAAAGTCTGTTGGTCTCCCTCTCTGTCTGTCTGTTATGCTGTCACGGCTAAACCACAGCACCGATTTGGATGAAATTTGGAATGGAACTAGTTGAATACTACGAGTCAAACATAAGCTTCTTTTTTCAAAATCATCCCCTAAAGGGTTGAAATAGGGGGCGAAAGTTTGTATGACCAAACTAAGCCGCATAAACAATTTTAATGAATTTTGTGTTTGCTCAAATGAACGCGGGTGAAGCCGCGGGGCGCAGTTAGTCTTCCTACATTTGTATTGCGACACTGACCTGAGTCAGGCATTCGGCGCACGCGCACGCTCCCGCGATAATCTAGAGCCGGCCGCTGCACCGCGCGCCGCTCCACTGGCACACTTCCCCGGCACACTTGCCGCACTTGTCGCCAGTTCGCGGACAATGTCGCATTGTTGACGCGTGAGCAACACGTCGTCGTAAGTGTGGTGGGAGCCTGATTTGTAATTCAGAATGGATACTATTGATACATTTTTTATTTCGGTGAGATTACAGTGGTAAGTTATGTTTTTTAGGGTTCCGTAGCCGAATGGCAAAAAACGGAACCCTTATAGTTTCGTCATGTCTGTCTGTCTGTCCGTCCGTATGTCACAGCCATTTTATTTCGAAACTATTAGCGCTATACATGTGAAACTTGGTAGATAGATGTATTCTGTAAACCGCTTTCCGATTTTAAGAAAAAAATTAAAACATATTTAAAATAAAGGGGGCTCCCCATACATGGAAAAGAAACTGATTATTTTTCATGAAACCTATGCGTGTGTGATATTTATAGACAGGTCTTTAAAAATGACATTGAGGTTTATAAAGCCACTTTTTCATAAAGTTAATCGTTTAAAAGATATACGCTTCCAAAGTGGTAAAATGTGTCCCTCCCTTTAACTTCAATAATAATGGAGTGAAAAATCTAAAACAAAAATATACATCTGTAGATCCTAATGTAAACTTTCAACCAAATTGGTTTAAACGAGATCGGGTAAGCAGTTTTTGAGAAACAACATATTTTCTAAAATCGCAAATATAACTTTGTAATTCATACAGACACTATGAAAAACAAAGTTATTTGGCGTAGTTGTATAAAATGTAAATAAGCTAGTTTTCAGGAATTTGTAAGGTGCTTTCTTTTCGTCAAATAAATATATTATAATATTATATCATTATAGTTACTACGGAACCCTTCATGGGCGAGTCTGACTCGTACTTGGCCAATTTTTTTATAGATAATAGGCTCATGTTTGGCCACCATTTCACCTGATAGTAAGTGATGATGTGGTCGAAGATGAAGCACCTGGAAGTAACCTATTCACTCTTGACTTAAAGTCCCCCAGGTTATTAGGAAACACAGACTCCGGCAGGTAATTCTACTTCTTAGCCGTACGTACAATGAAAGTATTCCCATAACGTTTTTTGCGTATGGCTGGGGATGACCACCATGTAACGATGGCGCCGTTTAAGGACAAATGGTTATTATTTTTTATAACTAAGTAAATGAGGCCGTTCCTTTAGTTTAAAATATTATTTGTATTACTCATGTGATTTTAATGCTGATAGTTTAATCTTGACATGGTAAATAGTCCCAGAAAATTTTATATGTAATTATAACATAGGATACATTGATGTATTATAGAGGGACTCTTTTTCCTTTTTTTTGTTTACCTACATAGTGTCATCATCTCATCATTCTCTAAATTTATCTCTTGGTTGAGGTTGCAGGAAACTTAGCACTCCAGCCAGGCATCTAATCTGCCTTTAGTCTGACTGGAACTGGTGATTAGAATCTCGATGGCTGAAGTCTTCAACCAACTCTAAGTTTGGCCCTTAGCAATCGTATTTAACACCTCTGGGCTATAAATCCCCGCCTATAATGACTAAAACATGACTATAATTAGCGTAGTCGCTCCACTTTCGAGCGTCGCATGCGGTCGCGTGCCGTAGGGAGTCGTGGTCTCAGACGGACCGTTACTGTGACCCGCATACCATACTGAACAGCCTCGATTCTGGAGTTAGAGCTACAGTAAAGGATAGACACGGTCGGCCTGTGTGGGAGAACCTTGGACGTAAGTACTAGGCACGTGTAACCTTTACAGTAAGACGAAACACTGTAATATAATGCTTATCGATATGCAGATTAAACAGAGAGCAGGGCATAGTAAGTTGTGAGTTTGAACAAAGGCAGGCACATTAATTTTTGTACGTTTATTAGTCACTATTGCTTTCAAAAACGGTGTAGGAAAACACCGTGAGGAAACCGGCATGTTCCAAAAACGAAAAATACATGCGACATCCACTAATCCACACTGGAAATACCTGGCGGATGGCGTCACTTTCTTCTGATTTCTTCTCTATGAGAAGAAATGGACCTATAATGTTGCTACGGCAGTGATACAGGTTTTTTAGCCTGTGTCTCAGCAGTGGAAAAGTTATACGCTGATTATGTAACGTTATTAAAAGTCTCTGGTCCTTCAGCCTGTCAACAAGCTTGTCAGAAGGTCGAGTACGGCAGCATTTTGCCACTCGATTTCGACACTACTTAGTGAGGAAACACACCAGAGACCAACACCGCAAACTATTGGAAGACCATGGAGCTTATAGGCGGGCAAAGGAGAAAGTATCTCCTTTGCCCGCCTATCCGCATACCCTCAATTGACGGCCGCTTGCTAAGAAGCAGGCTCTAAGACTCATTAAACCAAAATTGCGTATAGTCACAGCCGCTAAAAGTGGACATGTGTTCTTTAATAAGCACCTGTCTGTCATAGGAGTTGCAGATGGCCCACTATGCTGAGCCTGCATAGAGGAGGACGAGACAGCGGCATATCTGCTACTAAGATATCCAGTAGTCCGGTAGTCGGTATCCAGTAGTCGAAGGTCAACATTGCTGTCGTCCAGAAACATACCCAAAAGACTGGCAGAATTCAATAAGCACTTCGAGAATGGTAAACAACCATCAGTCAGCGAGACCAGTTCTTATAAACAAGACGCCTATTCGAACCCCATAACCCAAGCGTTTCGACCCCAGACGGCTCAAAACTTTAATTATACTTGTTAGTCTGTATTTATTTATGTGTGTGCTTCTTTCCTCAAAAGAGCACCATAGACTTGATCCTACATGCTTCTCATATGATTAGAATAATACGAATTGAATGGACTTTATTTAAAGAGACTGGCCTTTGAGTTTGTTTCGGTGTTTCCTCTCAGAGTAGTCAGTTAGGAAACAACGGCCTTATCTAGCTTAATTTAAAACAATAAAAATATGTGTACGTGTTATTTATAACAAATTTACAAAATAAATACTTCATTTCATTTGCCCGTGAGTTGAATGTGTCTGTGTGTGTGTGAATAAAGCATTTTAAGCTGTGTACAATTATCTGTGTATTTCATGTCATCTCTAATGAGTAGTCATTTTATTGTTTCGTATAAGTACTTATTTCGTTAATTGAAATGATTGCTGTCGTCAGACACCCAACATCTGCTTCCTATAGTTATAATTCTACTATCAATTTCCTCCGTAAGGGTGTCAAGTTAATTTTAATAATGACGGCTATTATTTCGAGTTTCTATTTGGTAGTTTCTGTCGAGAATTCTGGCAACAAGTAATTATGTATAAATTGCTGAAGATAAAGGTTAGATGTGGAAACATTAATGTGAAAATTGTTCTTAACTAACTACTATGGTGAACTTAGCTTTTAAATGAATAGATAGATAGCATACGCTTTATTAGGCTGGAAGGGGCAATAAAGATGAAATTAGTAATCTTACTAATATTATAAATGCGAAAGTTTGTGAGGATGGATGGATGTTTGTTACTCTTTCACACAAAAATTACTGAATGGATCTGAATGAAATTTGGTAAGTATATAGTTGGCAGCCTGGAATAACACATAGGCTACTTTTTATCCCAAAATTCCCACGGGATCGGGATTTGCGCGGGCAAAACCTTCCCACGCGTACGAAGTCGCGGGTAGAAGCTAGTCATTTATAAACTTTCTAGCAGTGAGGCGCGTTGGGCTTCGCTCCCTTGAAATTTATTACGACAAAAACATAAACCTTTTGCAGTCGGATAAAAGTAACACATAACTTTCCTATAACTATAAGCCACTTCCATACCAAATCATCGAAATCCATTCAATAACTTCGAAGATTAGCGGGAGTAAACAAACAAACAAACTTTTGCAGGTATACCACTGGACATAGTGAGGTAAAATAAATAAATAAATAAATGGATTTAACAGACTTAGATAAATTTAAAAGTACCTGTAGATGTGAATAATATGCATAATTACACGAATGGACATTGAAATGAAACCAGACTTTTACTAATTAAATGACATTAAATGGTAGGGGTAGGGGTTTCATGAGTAATAAAACTGGAGCCGAACTGCGAAGAAAACTTGTTAATTTCTAAGAGAAACTGGAAAGTGTTGAAGTTATTACCAAGAAGTGAAATGCTTTTCATAACGAGAGCAGTCTAGAATGCTTAAACGGTGGGCAATGTTATGAGAGAGACGTAAGGTGAACTTAAAGCTATCGAAGTATATTTTTTTCTTTAGGTGGTAATTCACTCTGGGATGGGCGAAGGGGTCTGTGAGAGTCTTACTTACTAAACCCACTCCATGTACCCCTACACTTGCACCAGGGGAATCACTTAAATACTCATCAGCGTCGCTCCCAACTGTAATTAGCGATGCATGAACCAACTTAATTTAGTGTCAGGAAAGTCTACTACACATGTCTACATCTGCCAAATAATGGGTTTTTACGTATGAGACTATTTAACTCTCTAGGTAAACTAAAACACACATAATGGCTATTGAAACAGGACTATTATAAAATGGAATCACTTTTAACTTGCATACATCAGCTTATAAACAACCAGACATTATGCTGTGTATCATTCATTGATCTTTCGCACATTTTAACATCACCACATTCGTAACACACTACAACTATGAACACGCTAAACAGATTCATACATCCACCTGTCGCAGTCCACTTGTACGTCTGCTGAATTAGAAATATATAAACGTATCCCTATAGCCAGACAGTTTCCCCTAAGATGCAGGCCTTGCCTAGTTTAGGAGACCCGGTAAAGCTTATTGTACTTATTTTCAACGTGGTTAAATCGTCCTTAAAATATAGACATACGTCTAGTTTGGGGATCACTGTAAAACCAATTGAAGTGTAAAGCAACGCTTGCCATGGTTGATATTTGGATCGGTTACCATCTTAGCATAGTGTCTATCATTTTGGTGGCTGTTATTACAATTGATATGGAACATAGACCGCTGCCATAGATAGTGGCATATGTATGGAACCTAAAAACAAGGTTACTATTCTACTTGAATTAGAAAAAAAAATATGATGGACATTGAAACAATTGCCAGCTTTTCAGAATTAGAAACTTCTCCACAATTACCAAGAAAAACTTCATTAATGTTCCACGCACTGTTTACTATAGAAGTCTAATAAAAATGTACCCACTTCAGATGTATAGACTATTCTGTCATCAAACCTACATAATCAAGTAACTGTAAAGATGGCGCTTGCGACAGCGCCCAGCTGTTGGCTCATAACTGTCACACGCATTTACTCGCCATTGTCAGCAACCACATCATTATGCCTTCCAACTTCTACCATCTCTTATCCCAAAGACTTAAAGTTTATTTTACCATGACCAAGATCTTTGATATGTGTGTCATATTTTGGTGAAGACTCCCATGTAATTGCAGCACTAGTTTGAGCTAACGTCGTTCTTATGTCTTTTGTGTAAGATAAGATGTCGTATTCATGTCATCTTTAGGTGGCCATTAGCGAGGGCTGTCAACCGTGGACAGTGTTTCGTTACTCTGAGATTAATGGACTAATTTTCTATAATACAAAAATTTTGGTAGCATTGTTTTAATTCTGATACTTTTCCTATATTATGAATATTTTTTTTATTCCGATACTATTTTTAATGCAACCACAACATTGTCTACAACAACTCAGGTCCTTAAGATACATGCATAGTCTAGTTTGTGGGTCACCGAAAATTTGTATAAAATCTTGCAATAGTCACGATAAATTCTGAAACCCGTGCAGAAAAGAGATAACATAGTGTTATTTTAACCAAAAACAAACTATAAAAAAAAACAAACGGAAAATGCAGGCGAGACAATTGAGATGTAGACTTGTATTAATATTATGGAGATTAATGGAATATAATCACGAGATATGCTGCGGAAATCTATTCCACAAGTTTTAATTTTATGTGATTGCCATGCTGAAGTATGTGGTAAATCTCAAACATTACTAAACCTAACCTAGCGTCGAAGTTGTCCTCTATATCGCTTGTATTGTAACCAAATTTTTGTTTACAATATTGTTATTTAAGTGTGATTCAATTATTGGTGTTCAATAAAGTATAATCTATCTATCTATAATTCCTCACACAATTATCCATCTTTTCTTTGGTCTTTCTGTACCTCTCAATCTATCAACATTCAAACCACTCTTAGTTACATGCGTGTCATCGATTTAAAGATATTAATTTCCTCAAAAAGTGACCAGTCACCATACATAACAAAGGTATTAAATTTAAGTGACATATGTTTCAATGTTTCTTACGTACGTGATCATCAAGGCTTCTTTAAAAAAAATTAAGCTTGCAAAGTTGTAGCTCACACTGTCGGGTAATTCATTATATAGTTTTACTCCCTCATACAATACATTTAACTCTAACCATAGTTAGTTCTAGGTGATTTTAGTCCTAGTTTGTCTCGACGTGTTGTATTGTATGTATAAGTTTTCTTTTTAAAGTTTAATTGTGAATGTATGCATTGTGTTATAATTTTATGTATTAGAGTGCATGTTTTAAGCTTTTTTCTATCAATCTTTTCTTTGGCCTTCCTACCTCTCCATCCATCACACTTTTAGTTACATGTGTGTCATCCATTGATATTCATTTAAGATCTATTGATACACATATACATGTGCGCCTAACCCTGTCACTCATAATATCACTTTCATCGCGGCCATCACCAGACGCGTGTGGCCCGAGCTCGTGGTTCCCTTTCATTTCATCACAGCACGTTATTATATTGTAGTGACATACATTTTTTACTCACCGCTACTAAATTGCACTTTCATACGGCCGCCACTCTTTGTCATACTTTTTATGTTATAAATGGGGTTTTAAGCTGCCTTTTGAGTTTATGAGGCCTTAATCGTTGTACGCATTGTATGTTTAGTACTTATAAGAGTTTCGTAGTTAAAGAAAGTACCCATAGTTTAATTAGTTTAATTGTTTATGTGAACGTTTCCATTATAATTTAAGAATTTTAATCTTTATTCAAGACAAACCTATTAAGGCGGACTTAATGGCCTTCGCCAGACAACCAAGGATCATGAAAAGATAACATGACACAAGCATACAAATTTGAAAAGAAAGAAATACAGATATTTGTTTATTTGATTGTTAATACGCGTACATCACTTACTTATAAAATTATTAGCTGTTGCCGGCAACTTCGGTCGCGTAGTTTGCATATTTTCCTGGGATAAAAACTAGCCTATGTATTATTCTGATTTATAAAATATATTATTGTAAAGTTGCTTCTAAATCCCATCTGAATTTTTTACGTGACGCAGCGACATTCGTCTTATAAACCGATCATGGAACGGGATTGGTCGAACTAGATTGTTCAATACCATCACACACTCTCCGAAATGTAACCAAGAGAAAACCGATAGGCTTGCATTTCGTCGACGTTGTTCAAAGCATGGCGCTATAATGCCAATTCGGTACAGTATGTGTGGTAGACGGTACTAACGCTATGCGTAACATTAGCTAGCTGCGCACGCGCCACGGGCCGCGATAAAGTTGCTGATTCCGTTACGCTGCAACCAGAGCGCGACCGCCGGGGACAGCCGGATCTTTCACCCTATGCTCAACTTCTTGAGATAACTTTGTGGACATTATGATACAGTCCTAACATCTCGTGTAATTACGCATTGTCAGTTTGAAGGTCCCACCCATACGCACAAAACGTTTTGGGAATAGTTTCATAGTGTACACAGCTAAGTGGAATTCCCAGCCGGAGTCTGTGTTTCCTGGTAGCTATAACCTGGGGGTCTTTATGACAAGAGTGATAGGTTAGAGTGATAGGCAAACGTGCTTCATATTTTTCTTCATACCTCTCAATAATAAAAAAGAAGGTTTGGTTAAAATCTTTATAAACATCTTCCACTTTCTACGCAACACTACACTGAGCTCAAGACAAAAATTACTGGCGTTGCTCAAGAAGCCGTTTAGTTAAAGCGGGCCTGGAATAGCCACGCGCACGTCTGCCGCATGCCCAATGAGTTGTGGGTCAAAATGATCACTTGCTTGAATCTTGACATAGTCAGAAGACGTCGTGGTGGACCTCGTTGAAGATGGTGTCACGAGCTGAACCAAACTAATGAACTGCTCTCACAAAACGGTGATGGAAAAATTTTGAGGTGAAACTGGCACGTCCTAGGACTAAAAATCTGAAGACATTTGACATCACCAAAGCATTGGACCGAATATATGTATGTGGTAGATTACGGCCGACTACCTCTCATCGAAGAGAGGCCTTTGTCCCATTGCAACGTTAGCTAAGTCCGTCAGGTTTAACTGGTCAAAAAATCTGTTGCAAAATTTAACTCGAGCATACTAGCAAACAACCTAACAAGGATAGTTATATAAAAGCTTGGACTAAATGGATTAAGTAGTATGGGGTTTGTACCCCATAAATCTTGAGAAACATTTGAACATTCGATCAGAATGACTAGAATAGGTTTTCGGAAGCCAGAGTAATTAGAATTACATAGCAAATGACACACAATCACAGTGGTCATATGTCTAACATTAAACTGCAAATATTCACACGTCGTTATACGACACATCATTATGTATGTAGATAGTAGAGTAGTGTTATGTGGTATTATCTAGTTATGAGTGGGCAGGAACAATGCTGTAATCATCAGCTGACTCGAAGTTGTAATTCCTCTAAAAATATTATAGAGATTATAAATGGTTTCGTCGTTACTTAGGTACGGCATTTTCCAACCTGTCTTTAACACTTTGTTGGCGATTTTATCAAAACTCCTGGGAAATGGCATTGATAACCGAAACACAGGTATTGCCTAGTTCGGTTACAACAGCTATATCCAATTTACGAATTTATACACTGGCAAACTATACTTCTGTAAACTAGTAGTTGTAGGTTTTTTGTGAAATAAATTATTGTATTGTATTTTATGCTGTGTCTAATTTGTAATTTATATTTATCTAATTTCTGCCTGCGGCTACACTCGTCTGAAACATTTACCAACGAAAAAATTTATCTTATGTCTTTCTCCAAAGTCTAGTAGTAGTAGTAGATAGATTTATCTACAGAAATATATTAGACCAAACATCAAAATCGGTGATATGGTTTAGACATGAAAGTGTAATAATCACATATAATTTATTTAATGATGTCAAGCAGTTTGAGTACTTGTGTGGCCTACCCAAAGGTCCTTACTTTGGTATTGTTCGTCAAATTGTTGAGCTCCTAAAGTTCTAAGTTGAGCTACACGATAACTGACAAATGCTTGCACTGTCTGGACAGGTCCGCTCAAATTTGCGTGGTTATTTCCTCAAAAGAATACCACAGACATGAACCTACATGCTTCTCATATACAAATACAAATTGTCTGGACTTTAAAAGAGACTATGACCTCTGAGTTTGTTTCGGTGTTTCTTCTCAGAGTAGTCAGTTAGGAAATACCGGCCTCATCTAGCTAAACTTAACACGCAAAAAAACATGACGTGTAAAAGTGTTATTTATAACCAATTTACAAAATAAATATTTCATTTCATATTTCATTTCATTTCATTTCATTTCACAGACATACACAGTTACTTTTGGATTTATAATACAAGTAGTAGTGTTATTTTTCTAAGTATTTTAAATTAAAAAATTGTTTGGTAAATTAATTATGTTAATTTGGTTACAGTTTTAATTATTATAAGCTGCATAGATAATAATATATTTGCATTGTAATTTTTGGCAAGATATGTCATTGCTCTAAGAACGAATGCATGTAGATACATTTATTTACATTTAAACGGAACCAAAAGATGATACTATCTTTTGGTACCGTTTTAATTTAAATAAATGGCTTTTACTTCGACAATCACACATTACTCTCATACAAAGATTAGACTTGTGTCCTAGCACTGGAACATTATTAGATACTAGCTTTTGCCCGCGACTTTGTCCGCGTGGAATAGTTACTTTGGGCTAACGTTAAATTTAACCCCGATTTTGAAGCATTCTTCATTGGTGCTCCGCTCCTATTGGCCTTAGCGTAATGATATATAGCCTATAGCCTTTCTCTATAAATTGACTATTTAATTAAAAATATTTTTTCAATTCGAACCAGTAATGCCTGAGATTATCGCGTTCAAACAAACAAACTCTTCAGCCTTATATTATTAGCATAGATAGCTGTTGCCCGCGACTTCGTCCACGTTTCCGTCGTTTTTCGTAAAAAAAAGTAGCCTATGTCCTTCCTCACGGTTCAGTGATTTTGATGTAACAGACAGATTAATTTTCGTAATTTAGTAGGGAAATATAATATGTCAATCTATAATACTGTTGAAAAATATCGCAATACCGAACCGCACAATATTATTGTTAAAAGCTGTGCCCGCGACTCCGTCAGCGTGTAACTCCTTGTGTGTTATTAAGTTAATGTATTAGTAATATTGTTTAGATCACGTTCACATGAGGCTTAAGTACCTATAGAACGACAATACTTCAGCGCAAAGCTTCCGGGTAAACTATGTTGAAAGTTGACCCGTCCGGCACGTGAACATAAAGATTTCTAGAACTGCTAACCTGGGAAAGAGCGACGTACAACTGATCATCCGAGAAAGAACTGACACCGAGATCTACTCCAGCAACACGAAAAGTCTGCCCTTGAGCCTTATTAATTGTCATTGCATAACACACCGATACTGGGAATCGCGTTCTTTTAAATTGGAATGGAAAATGATTTGGTATTATGGGAATTCTGGGAATAAAGACGGTTTCTCCTGCACCGCAACCTGTTAAAATTTGAGCCTCGATTATATTTTGTTGCAACTGGGTTACTTTTAGCCGAGTTCCATTGCAAAGTTGTGGTGGTTTTAAATTTCGGAGCAGAATAATAATCAGAAAGTTTTGAACTGCTAAGCTATCGGGAGTTACACGTGTTATTGTGAGTCAACCATAAAAGATAGATATATGCTGTCGTGGGATATTTTTTATATAATTTTAAGGAGAACATTTCCGTCATAAATGATTTCTGTGTAGCTTTAACCATTAAGGTTGCACTCGCGACGGAAGCTTAAAAAATGGAGCAACTTCTCCCGTTTTCCCAACATTTCCCTTCACTGCTCTGCTCCTATTGATTGTAGCGTGATGAAAAGTATACTATAACCAGCTCAGGAGTATGAAAAATAATTGTACCAAGTTTCGTTAAAATACGTCGAGTAGTTTTTGTTTCTATAACGGTTATACAGACAGACAGACAGACAGACAGACAGACCGACAGACAGACAGACAGACAATAATTTTACTGATTGCATTTTTGGCATCAGTATCGATCCTTAATCACCCCCTGATAGTTATTTTGTAAATATATTTCATGTACAGAATTAACCTCTCTACAGATTTATTATAAGTATAGATGATAACGCTCTGAAAAGGTAGATTCATCTATAAGCTAAGTATTTGAAAAATCTAAGCTGTGTTTACATTTTTCTAAGCTTAGTTTAAGTTTGAAATACTTTTGTCGTTTTCGAAAAGTAAGAAAGAAAACTACCGCTTTGTTTTTTCATATGCACCAATCTTTTAGATATGTCTGAGCATACCTAAGTGTTTTTAGCAGCAGGATAGCATTACGCCAAGATTAATCAACACAGTCTTACTAAACACGGAAGTCCTAAATATTTTCGTTTCTTTACTTTAAACTCGATATATTCCTTTGATGATCGACACAGAGAGATCCGAAGGTTCACAAAAAAAGCAAATTAGTCTACGAAAAATAATATCACATCGAGTACAGGTATAAATCGTTGAACATGAAGTAACAACAAGTGATGGGAGAATCATCAAAATAATGACTTGTTCCGCTCCAGCCAGTTTGTTAGACTTTTACAAACTGAAAACTCCACTCTGTTCCTTCAGCTGCTTCTGCAGCAGATCCTGTCGTAGTTTCCACTATTTGTGTATGTATTATCTGCTTAGACTTTTCTCAACTATTTTGGGGTTGCCTTCCAGTCTAACCGGAAGCTGCTGAGTACTGGTGTACATGGAGCGTCTGCCTATCTGACCTCCACAACCCAGTAGCTGGGTAATACAATACCCCTTGGCAAGACTCGTATAAGTACCGACCTCAGTATAAGTTGCTTGGCCTTGTAACGCCCCGTGCCAAGAGCTCCTCCGAACGATGAAAAATTCATCATATACCGTCATATCAACATGTAACCTGAAGGTCTTGAGTCAAGCGTGAAGAATAGGTTACTTCTAGGTAAACATACTTCATCTTCGACCACATCATTGCTTACCATCAGGTGAGATGGTGGTCAAACGCGAGCCTATCACCAAGAAATAGACTAGACCGTAGACGTTTTGATGCGAGTGTCCCTTCTGTTGCCTCTATCTATAGTGGACTCCTGGATACCGGCCAGCATGTACTGGTCAGGTCGCTGGCCGTACTCGTATCTGGGTGAAGGTCACGCGTCTCCGCTAACGGTACCCTCCTCCTACCTCTCGTGACGTCACACTCACAGCTATTTAGGTTGGGCTTGTTGACTACAAGTTGTTGTTCTGTGCCGAGATATTGATACCTACATTCATACATGCATGATGAGTTCTCGGTTTCACGTTGCAGTTGTTGTTAGCTCCTGGTTATGTGTATTCATTGATTGTTATTTACTCGACAAAGACCATGATGATGATTTATTTTGCGAGAGCAATAAAAATCAAAGTAGGTATATACCTACCTACCAGGATAACAAAATCATGAAGAAATATCTTTACGCGAACGAAGATCTAACAACTAAAAGGAGTGATACAGTCGGCGATCTAATCACTAAAAGCGATCTTTTACAGACAACCTTTCGATGAATTTGATATAACAGGAGAAAATAAATACGCGGGTAGTCCAAGGTGTACTTAAAGCCGCGGGAAGAATCTAGAAATTGATTATTTATGTTTTTTTATTATTACGGCTGAGCCCAGTCTTGACCTCAATCTCGCCTGATGGTAAGCGATAGATGAGGTCTACGAATGAAATGAGCGAGCCCAGAAGATGCCTAATTGCCTATATGATAATATTTAACGATGATAATTAATATTGACGTCCAAAAAGATTTTGACAGAAAGAGGTTGCCTCTAGAAGCTTCAAATTATTTCCGCTACTATCAATACACAAGATGTTGAATAACGGAATACATCATCCGCCTATATTCGTCTATGACGGTCATATGAGATATAGTCTCCAATGTTCTTTGTAACATTTTTAAACTGAACCAGAAGACCCCAGCGCCAATTACGTTTCTACTTTCTCCTGAGAAGAAAAAGTGAATCAGTAAAAGCGAAATTCTGACATATAATAACACCAATTTGTTTGCAAGTGTTATTGGTCTGTGTCTCGAATATAAACTCGTCAGAACCTACAATATAAAGTTAGACTATAAAAATAATAATTCAATTTAATTCAGGCGACTTGGTCCATACAAATAACGTACATTCTATAACAAAAGATACTATCAATAAACTAATACATATAACATCAATAGTCTTAGTTGTTAGTCTTGCGTTGCGGAGTATCTTCCACGGAATCGCCGGAACACCTTTCGGACAACATTCTTTCTTCATGAAGGTCGACAGATGTTCAGGAGGAACCTTCAATCAATCAATCAATGTATTTTTTTATTCAAAAAGTTTGGCACAGTCTTTTACATAATATAAGCAAAATTATTTTAGGAATTCGGTTTAAAGAAACTTTGTTCCCAATTAAGACATTAGTCACTTGCTTGAGAACAATATTAAAAAATACATAAAAATATTACAAAAGGTTCGTCATCAGTATAACACGTTACGTTAATAATTAAAATTCGTATTGTGACAAGAATCAAAACCTTAGTGAGAAGGAACTTGGTCTTGATTAGGATGCACTTTATAATACCTACCCTCTGCAATACTATACTATACTGATTACACTTGATACTACTGAAACTATACCTAAGTCGGTACATGTATCATCAAAGCTGAGCTTAAATGCAATAGCCGTATCTTCTTACTAATTACTTTACTTTACTTTACTAATATTATAAATGCGAAAGTTTGTGAGGATGGATGGATGTTTGTTACTCTTTCACGCAAAAACCACTGAACGGATCTGAATGAAATTTGGTAAGTAGATAGTTGACATTCTGGAATAACACATAGGCTACTTTTTATCCCGAAATTCCCACGGGATCGGGATTTGCGCGGGAAAACCTTCCCACGCGTACGAAGTCGCGGGCAGAAGCTAGTATTAAATATAAATGCGAAACTTTGTGAGAATGGATGTATGTTACTCTTTCACGCGAAAACTTCTGAACGGATCTGAATAAAGTTTGGTAAATAGATAGGTGACATCCTGGAATAAAATATAGGCTAACTTTTATCCCAGAACTCCCATTGGATCTCCTACGCGTATGAAGTCGATCGCAGAATCTAGTTAACAATAATACCAACAGAACACAATGCCGGCAATCAAAGTAAAGTGAGCCTATAGGCCAAGAGTGAAGACCAATTCTAAATTCAAAGCACCAAGTACTGCGAAATGCGTACACGCAGGAGCACTGTCAAGCGACATCCATACATGATGTTATACGCATAATAAGATGTATACAACGCGAATATGTAACGGGAACCTCATAATATATTTTCATAAGGGATGAAGACAACATCTGGTATGGAGTCTCTGTGCACAATTTCAGCTCAAAATAACTGGCTCAAAGAATTGATACCAAATTATCGGTTTCTTATATTTCATGAATACCAATCGTAACAAACGTGTCACAGCACTACAAGGGTCAATAACTTCACGTCACTTTCCAATAACACGAGAATTCTCTTCGTTCTTAATTTGAAAGATTCGGTCTCTGGCACAGTCTAAAGATTCTTTATACTGTGGTCTCTGGTATCCATATTGGTGCATTGACTTTTTTTTTTACCTGGTAAAATCAACAAATAAGTCCTCCCACCCCAGGCAGGGCCGGAGGGACTGTCAGACTTGTACTGACTAAAATCCACGGAGTTCCTTCAATAGCCATTTACGTTCCGGGGTCACGGTAATGGGATAAGTCCCACGACCCCGGCAGGCTTCGGCCCTCTACAGAGGGGCCTCGTCATATTGCTGACGCTCTTTGAGGCGCGCGTGGAACACAACGCGCCGTCGACCCGGGCATGGTCCATGGTCGGACAGCGAGTTGCCCTTTAAGCCCGATTTACACTTCAACAAGTACAGTAGCGAGTTAACTTGCGTCATCGGCGAGTTAAGTTGTTATTGTAGTTTGAACGGCAAAAGCGAGTTAAGTAGTAAGTTGTTGATTAAGTTGAGTTAAATAGATCGCGATCCTATTTTTCGGCGAGTCCAGTGCGAAGTAGCCCCTCTCTCGCGTCTCCCGCACCCCTCCAACTTAACTGGCTGGCATGTAGACGGGTGAGTCTAGTACAGTCCATAAATTTGTAGGTTACAGGTAGGTTGAGGGGGGAGTTAAGGGGGGAGTTGCGGGTCGAGTTGCGGGTCGAGTTGCGGGTCGAGTTGCGGGTCCAGTTGCGGGTCCAGTTGCGGGTCGAGTTGCGGGTCCAGTTGCGGGTCGAGTTGCGGGTCCAGTTGCGGGTCCAGTTGCGGGTCGAGTTGCGGGTCCAGTTGCGGGTCGAGTTGCGGGTCGAGTTGCGGGTCGAGTTGCGGGTCGAGTTGCGGGTCGAGTTGTGGGATGAGTTGAAGCATGAGTTGAGGGGCGTCTCGTGGGGAGTTGAGGTAAAGAGAGAGAGAGAGAGGGCAACGGTATACCTTTGAAATTTCGTAAATTTTTGAAGGTTTCACTTCTACCACGTGTGAATTGCACACATGTTTTTTTTTACAATTTCTTCACTAATTAATCGAAAGGAACTTCGTTCCATCCGGGTGTCAATTGACACCTCTCAAGTTTTTTCATTTTCCTTTTTTCTTCTCGGGCAACTTATGACTACTCACTCGCCTACGTTTGGACGCTACTTACAACTTACTACTTATTACTTAACTGTCTGAGTTCTTAACTGGCTACTGTACTTGTTGAAGTGTAAATCGGGCTTTACTCGCTGTCCGCATGCCCGCGCCTACGGTGGCCGGAGATCGTCGGCCGACGTCCGACGCCGTGGGCGTCTACCACTGCGTAACTGACTACCCTAAGATGAAATACCGAAACAAACCCAAAGGTCAACGTCTCTTTTGAAGTCCACACAATCCGACTGATCAAATCACATTAGAACCATGTAGGTTAATTTATAAAAAATAATAATGTTCCAACATCCTAGTTTAAAGCCAATCAACTTGAAAGGAATGCGACCGCGTAAAAATTGATGAAGGAATGGGCGCGCGCGACCAGCTCGTGGCGATCGTTGACCTGCGGACACTGGGTGAAGGTCACGAGTGACTAACGGTGCTCGTGACGTCACAGCTGGTTAACAACACATCATATTAGAAAGTGGAGCCAATGGGCGGTCGACAGGTGACTGATGAACCGATGGGTGGGACAGGTGACTTACGAGAGACAAGTGACTGATAGTGACCAGATATGAACCTATGACCAATGGTATCAGGGCCGGATTTAGGGCAAGGTAGGCAAAGTGACTTACCGGGGCCTCCTTATAAGGGCCCCAACAATAAATGTACCAAAAATATCCAAAGATTGAAGGTTCAGCTACTTTTACTTTTTTGGAAACAAAGAAAAAAACGGCGATGCACAAAACGTTTTGGGAATAGTTTCATTATGCTTATGCCTAAGGAGAAGAATTCCCTGCCGGAGTCGGTGTTTCCTGATAGCTATAACCTGGGGGTCTTTAAGTCGAGACTGAATAGGTTACTTCTAGGTAAACGTGCTAGTGCTTCATCTTTGACCACATCATCACTTACCATCAAGTGAGATAGCGGTCAAACGCGAGCATATTATCAATAAAAAAACAATATTTTTCCAGTTTTACAGACAATACTAGCACAAACATCATAAAGAAATCAGTTATCATCGACTTCTTTCAACAACTATTCGTATACAAAGCCAGCAAAATTTCGTTCGTAAACACTGTAGTACGTAATGTTATTCATAAATTGAATTTGACTTTAACTAATTACTATGAACATTCTATGTGGTAATCATTTTGTTTGTTGAAAGACTGAAAACAATTTTTTTTATATGAAAATAATTAGGGGCCGCCACACCTTCGCTGCCCCAGGGCGTCTAGACATCCAATTCCGGCCCTGATTGCAATCTGTAGATATATAAGGTTTCAAAGACGACGACAATTAGGAAGTATTGATTTCTAGTTATAGATAAAACACAGGGTTGAAATGATCTTTAAGACGAGGAAAATAAGAAGTTTCGGTTAAGAACTCATTTGTTAACTGCCAAAGTATTAGGTTAGAAGAGAAAGTTACATAGTTTGGGACGGATCTTCGGAATTTGTTCGGTCATGTATGTTGGTAAATATCTAAGGTAAGCTTCCAACCTAGATCTAATCAGGTCAACTATCAGACTCTCTGTTTTTAATTCGCAATGTTTGAAAACAATGTACGAGTACATGTCATCACTTTTATCGCCTCGTCTATGTTTTAATGTCTGCGATAAACTAAAAACTACGATCCGAATTTTAATTCAGTTTTCACAATTAGAGAGAGAGAGAGATTCCTGCGAAAGTTACAGGTGTATAGTTTGTTAAGGTTTTGTAAAAATTGTTTGAAATATTACGATATTTACAAGTTTAAGATTTTGGAAAAAAAACTAGCCCCTCATTCTAACTTCATAAAAAATATTCACAAAAAAAGAAAAAAGAAATATAACGTGGTACTTGGAAATATATTTAATATCTTACATGTAATTCAATTAGTTTATGCACATTATTATAGCCCTTAACACCATACAATTTAAATGAATACCTATCTTTTTTTTTTTTAATCTTCTTTATTTAAGGGATTTTTGTACACATGTGTGACAATGTCAATCCCATCGTGCTATTTACAATACTTTATAAAAAGAACTTAGTCTAATTTCTTACTTGTAATACCTATCTTAGGAGATATCGTTAAACAGAACAAACAAAACACGCTTGTACCTTATTATGTTAGTACCATGTTATAACTTGTTGTATGCAAATAAATGATGAATCATTATCATTCATGTATGAGAACATAAATTAAACCGGTATATCAATTGCACAGTATATTTTTACATTTTCCAATACTTGCGGGTTATGAAATACCTAATATTTATGTTCTAATATATGATTAAAAATAAGAATTCGGGACAACTGTTGTAGTCTAAACTAAACTCAACAACAATAAGCTAAATATTGCTATTGAAAGTCTCACTATCATGGTAAAATACAACAGTTCTCCGAGCAACGACCTAAGTTTATTTAAATTTTTAACAGCTCTCAATATCGTGCCACGCCATTTATCAAATAGGCATATATAGACACCACCAATTTATCTTCTACAATCGTTATTCTCTAGTTTTCACTCGACCATTATGATAAACGGAGGTTCTATGAATACATAATACGTCTTGATTGCAAACGCGCCCTTAATTTACTATTCTACTAATTATAATAAAAATTGCCTGTCTTTTATCTGGTCGTTCAAGGTTCAACTTTTACTCATTAATATCCGTTTAAGAGTGGCCTTAATTCTGTAGTGACCGTTTAGGAATCCTTCATTTATGTGGCCAGAGAAAGCTTAACGGGACATGTCGTATCCTCAGAAATTGGAAACTAGTAGGTGGGTTGACGATACCGATCACTATGCACACGGCACACATTTCTATAATATATTGAAAAGTCACACGAAATAGCTAAGGCTTTTTTAATTGTTGATAGGCGTTTGATCGCCATCTCACCTGTCGGTAAGCGATGATATAGTCGAAGATGACGCGCACTTATCTAGAAGTAACTTATTCGCTCTTGACTGAGACTCCCAGGTTATATCTATCATGAAACACAAACTTCGGCAGGGAATTCCACTTCTTAGCTATACGCATAATGAAAATATTCCCAAAACGTTTTATGCGTAGATATGGGTGTAACGATGGCATCGCCGCCCGTTCGTCTTGATGGTACGGGATCAGTGGAATTAGATTGTGCAATAAGGTAAGATAAGCTATTAAAAAGATTAACATTTCAATATTTGAATTCAATAACTGGCACGGAATCATTGGTTTCGTCAAAAACACAAAGAGATGAGATTTCATTACTAGAAATATGCGTGCGTAAAAAATCATAGCGCACAATAAAAATTACAGAGCATAACGTCGAATCGAAAATTTGAATGAAAATAATCATCCCAATTTTAGTGGGTTTATAGAGCAATCGCAGTTCGGAGACAATGCATCGTGTATAGCCAATATAAATATAGGTCTACGGTTCTATGGAGAACCGTTAATTATATGGTTGTATTTGCTATAGATGATGCATTGTCTGTCCATAGAGATCTATCCAATATTCAAGAGTAACGGAACCGCATTGCACGTGTATCGCCTAGCGATATGGTACGCTCGCATTCTTAGATTCTTTCTAGTGGGACGTTGGTTTCCTAAACCGTGTTATTTCGTGATCTTCACCTCTGTAGTTATTTATCGTTTTGTTATTGGACACTTCTGTGAACTGTTATCTTAATTAAGTAGCCGGTTTTATTCTCTTTATTTTAAATAGGATTCTTGAGTGGGTTTTATGTCTTTTGACCTTTTCGGACCTGAGAAATTAATGATTTGTAAATCTGTAGCGAAATTGAGGGTCTTAGAAAATGTCGAGACAACATTGGTAACTATTTACTTTATTTATGCAAGGCACACCAACGATATATTTACAAATGCTATAAAATACAAGTAGACTAAGGTTTCAGATTCAGTGCTAAAACATAACTTACAGATCACTACAGGTAGGTTACATCATTCTAAGTGAAAGATAAAAACAATTAAAAAGTTACATAAAAATACTATAAGATTGATCTCAAAGGAAGTAAGGAATTTACCTGCATTGGGTAAGATCAGACAAATAATGATAAATTATTTAGAAATATTATTTAAGCGAAGAAACGATTGCTGAGATCGGTCTGTGGACGAGGCCCCAGCAAGCACGTTACGTCGTTGGTTCGACCGACATTTGTGTGTATTGATCTTTAACACTAGCTACCGAAAGTCAGAAGCCGGAAATTAAAATCTGGTACTAGTCTAGTCAAAGGGTATCGTGTTACCCAGCTACTGGGTTGTGGAGGTCAGATAGTCGCTAATAATAATTTATTGCACATAAAAACATTACATCTTTCAAGTGAAGCCCCTGACTCCTGTGCTAGGCGAGCCTGTGTTACAGGAATCAGTATCCTACGCTATACATTAATACACATTTCTATTTTTAACCGACTTCAAAAAAAGGAGGAGGTTGTCAATACGTCTTGAACTTTTTGTTATGTATGTTACCTCATTACTCGCAGATGGCTGGACCGATTTCGAAAATACTTTTTTTGTTTGAAAGGGTATACTTTCTAGTTGGTCCCATTGTCATCATGTTTGGATCTGATTATGGAATCATAGAGAAATCGAGGGAACTCTTCAAATATTATAGGCACACCTATAGGTGTGCCTATAATATTTGAAGAGTTCCCTATATAATATTTGAAGGAGCTATAGCGTTTAGGGTATTTCTTATAGTACCTTGTGCAGTTGCTCTCGAAAAGCACCATTTGAGGAAGTGGAACTAATGATGAAGACCACAGAAGGCCACCGAAACTACTCAATAATAAGTATTTCGTGGATTGCGATTAGATTACTTGAATATAGATGTTAAGCAGTTTATGCTCGTCACAATGCATATGGTGAAGTAGAACTGATGGTGATGTACCAGGAGAACTCCTCAAAAATAAACGGCTCTGCACCGGGAAAAGCAATATTTTGTAAAAGATGATAAGTAGTTGACATTTTGGCTTTTGTAACTAGATAAATTACAAACCGACCCACTAAAAAGCGTGAAAAAAAAAATTAGCAAAAAATTGAACCGACTTCTATATAAAAACACTACAAAGGCTTTTGCCTTTGTAGTGTTTTTAAAAATAACTTTTATTTCGGTAGTTTTTTTTTATGTAATAAATTACAAACGAAAAGTAAAATTAGAAGGTATAGAGAATAACTGAAAGAGAAGCGAAACGTGTATGTGTGTGTAAGTTTGAGTGTATGTGCGGTGTGGAGTAGCTGGAGTATATTACCATCGGAATCGACCAATTCGAACCGTCGAAGCTTTTGACGTCTTATTAGTGCCCATGTGAAATATAATAATTATATTTGAGTATGCTTCTTTATCTATACTAATATTATAAAGATGTAAAATTGTAAGTTTGTATGTAGGAGGTAATCTTTGGAACTAATCCAATTTTAAATTTTTTTTCTTTAGAAGTGAGATGCATTACTGATGAAGGCTATAAACTATTCCGAAATCCACGTAGACAATGTCGCGGGCGAAGTGCTAGTACCAGATATACACTTAAGAATATAAAGTACAAGGAAACTATGCGATTTAGAAGTTCCATACAATGTATAAGAGCGGTCAGCATTGATGCGGAAAATCCTTAACCTCTTTCCGTAGAGCTCGCGGTTTTCAAAAAAGTGGAAGATTTGTTTTTTATTACTATTTAGCCCGCTCTTAACCTCGATCTCGCCTGATGGTAAGTGTAAGATGAGGTCTACGATGTGACGAGCGAGCCCAGCAGATACCTATTTACTCTTGCTTTAAAGGTAGGTCATAAGTGGCAGGGAACACAGACGATGCGTTAACACCAAGGTCCACCTCGTGTTGTTGGAGAGAAAGTTTTTGTTTATGCGCCAGCGTCGTCCTCAAAACCAGGTGATTTACATACGTTTATGTTGATACCGTTGTTGGAACGAGAGGCGCCAACGACCGCCACTAAAGTATGCAAATATTCCAAGTATTTAGTACGGGTGAGGAACTAGTTTGGTATTATCAAGATTAGATGAATAGTTTAGATGAATGATGACGTTAGAAGAAAAATATTTCTTTCAAATCGAACTAGCAATGTGGGTACAGTTCACATTACTAGCAATCTTGTTAACCCCTCCAACTAAGCTAAATATGCTTGTGTCTGGAGTGGGTTCACAGCAATAGTGTAATGTGTAGGGTTCGAACCCGTGACCTCTCTCGGTTACACAAGTCCGATACCTTAGGCATTTTAAGAGTTTAAGCCATTCATATATTAATTGACGCTTTGAGTTGATTTTAGTTTACTTACCGGTGTAATTAATATCTTTAACCTCTCCAAATTATAGCGTAGCTTATAATTATAATGTGGCACTATTTAATTTTAATAAATAAATGACATTAAATAGATTCGTACTAAAGATCTATATGGAATTCGAAACAAAACGCTATAGGACAATCTATTTGAAGATGTTTATGGGGAGTGTGTGATGAAATTGCTCAATCTAATCCAACAAACCCGTTCCATCATCGGACTACAAGACAAACAGCGATGCGCCATCGTTACATGGTGGACATCCCACCCATACGCACAAAACGTTTTGAGAATACCTTCATTGTGCGTACGGCTAAGGAGTGGGATTTCCTGCCGGAGTCATTGCCGGAGTCTGTGTTTCCCAATAGTCAAGAGTGAATAAGTTACTTCTAAATAAGCGTGCTCCATCTTCCACCACATTATCGCTTACCATCAGGTGAGATGGTGGTCAAACGCGACGCTCTCATCAAAAATAAGTAAAGTGCTTAGAACAACATTTTAAGTTTATTATTCTCAGCATACTTTTCGATGATAGATAACAGACTTCAGTGAGCTGAATGAATCTTTATGCTAATAATATACCATTATGTAGTTTCGAAACGAAGTAGCTTCGAATAACATAATTATGCGTGTATAATACGGATGGAATTCTTAATTGAAAGTTTGACTTTATTGGCATCGTCCATCATTATTACGGAATCGAATTTATCACAACTGCAATAAATCGATTAATTAAATAAATAAAATAAAATAAAATCTGATAATAAAATAAAATAATTAGTTGGATCAAGATCTGGAATTACTAGATATTAACCGTATCGATATCATTTGTAAAATATATCCTATTCTAAAATAGGCGTTGTTCCTAAAACAGATCTCTATTCAGTCCATTCCCTTAGATTACCAAGAAATATTAGACAGGTATTTATTCTTTTGACACGAAATTAATAGTTAAATGTAGACAGTGTGTTGAAATTTTATGCTAAGGTCCACCGTGTTATACTTTTAAGCATTATGTGACGACAGTAGCTTCCACTATTACTATATACATATATTGAACTGAAATTTTGATCTTGTTAATATTTATATTGGCAAAATTACGTCTACAATATCTTTTGAAATTTTAACCGTCGGACCAAATAGAATAATCATTTTTCAACACCGTAAAATACTTTACTGAAGAACTCTTAAAGTCAAATACTTGTAAATCAAATGTGTTTTCAATATTGTTAACACATGTGATTGAATTAATTGAATTGAAAATCTGTGTAGTTTTTTAGCCTACACTCTTCCCCTGTCAGACCCTACCTAAACAAAAAGATCTCGTATGCCCGCTACATCGCTATACTTGCATCCGGGGCTGCGGGAATACTTAAATATCGGGGGATGGTACCGCACCAACGATTGTGACTTTGTCGAATTATTTTGTATGAAAAACGAAACCAAAAAAAAGATAAGTGAAAAATAATTCTTATGCCAGTTGATTCTTTGATATGGTTCCATTCATACCCTTTTTTTCTGGGTGGGAAAATTATCAAATGATTTCTCCCGCTGTGGATGGAGTGGAAGTGAGTGTCAGACTTCTACTGACTAAAAACCCACCCTGTTCTTTCAGCTGCCCTTAAGTTCCGGGGCCGCGGATCTCGTTAGAACATTCTCCCAACCCCGTAAGGCATTGGCGCTATTGGGCCCATTCATACCCTAGAATTATGAGGTGTCAAAACACCTTTAATTCCAATTTGTTACTAACTCTCAAATTACCATCAATAGACTGAAATAAATCTGAAGCTTCATTGCATCAAATGCGATGCTCTTTAACAACGCAATGGATGGCAATTACCATAACCCGCTCCTCAATGTATGTAAGGAGGGTAGTGGGATGAGTCGCTTCGTGTTTTACAGTTACGAAACTACCGTTTATGTAATCATGTGCTACGAGTTTAATTTAATTATGTGGTTTGGTCAAGTGGGCACCAAAGTTCATCGTTACTTGCTATGGTGCTGCACGTTAACGACGGTTTGCTGACCAACTGGTCTTGGGTTCGGTTACCAGGCCGGGCAAAAGTGCGATCGAGATTTTCCATTACAGATTTCTCAGTAGTAGCCAGGAGTTTGGAAGTTGGGTATGTAATACCCACGGTCTGACACTGCCTTTCGATCCACCCACACCATTTCTCCCGAAAAGTCATACGTTGCACAATTAACACAATGCATAATGTTATTCACCTATGCCTTTATAACCATCTCAATTCAAACTCATTATATCCAAATTTAGACCAGATTAACGTGGGATTACTTTAACAGTTAGAATTTAAAGTTTATCAAGACATTTAAACACTTTATTCCAGTTAAGATCTGTCTCTTACGGTTCTTGGCTCTTGCACAACTAGACTGAAGTTTTAATATGAAAGTAAAAGGAATAAGACGTATGGCAAGTCGAAAATTATACGAGAGAACACAGGAATTTTGTCTAGCCTATACTGTTCACTTCTGAACAAAGGCCTCCCTCAGTTCCTTCCATGAGCTCTTTTCCAGGTATAAAGTATCCTGCGTATCCTATGAGCCGAATTGGGTCAGCGTTGAAACGTAAAAACTAAAAGATGATAGTTTGCAAACAGACAGCCAGAGATACTTTTCATACGTAGATCTCCTTCTAATATTATTTAAAACGTGAAAGTTTGGATGTCTGTATGTTTGTGTTTCAACATAAATATGTTATGTTTTATCCCGAGAAAATCGCAAAATTTCAACAGCAGCATCTAATATAAACTATATTAGATACATATAAATTAAAATTGGCCAAGGGCGACTCAGACTCGCCCATGAAGGTTTCCGTAGTAACTACGTCAAATAACTTTATTTTTCATAGTGTTTGTATGAATTACAAAGTTATATTTGCGGTTTTAGAAAATATGCTATATCTGAAAAACTGCTAACCCAATCTCTTTCAAACCAATTTTCGTTGAAAGTTAACATTAAGATCTACAGCATATATTTTTTTTTATATTTTTCCCTCCATTATTATATAAGTTAGAGAGAGTTAGAGGGTTACACACAGTTTACCAATTTGGAAGTGTATATCTTTTAAACGATTGACTTTATGAAAAAACTTTTTAACAAAAAATTAAACCGACTCCCAAAAAACACTGCAAAGTGAAAAATAACTTTAATTTCGGTAGTCGGTGTCTTTAGTTTTGTTTTTCGTTTTTGGCACCGACTTCCGAAATTAAAGTTATTTTTCACTTTGCAGTGTTTTTTGGGAGTCGGTTTAATTTTTTGTTAAAAAGTTTTTATTTCACTCTTTTTAGTTGGATGATTTTTAATTTACCTAGTTACAAGAGCCTAAATGTCAACTACTTATAACCTTTTACAAAATATTGCTTTTCCCAATGCTGGGCCGTTAATTGTTGAGGAGTTCTCCTGGTACTTCACCATCAGCTCTACATCACCATATGCATTGTGACGAGCATAAAGTGCTTAACATCCATATTCAAGTAATCGAATCGCAATCCACTCTATACTTATTATTGAGTAGTTTCGGCGGCCATCTGTGGTCTTCATCATCAGTTCCACTTCCCCAAATGGTACTTTTTGAGAGCAACTGCACAAGTTACTATTAGAAATACCTAAAACGCTATAGGTGTGCCTATAATATTTGAAGAGTTCCGTCGATTTCTCCAGGATCCCATCATCAGATCCTGACTTTGGTGATAATGGGACTAATTTCGAAGTATACCCATTTGAACAAAAAAAGAATTTTCCAAATTGGTTCAGCCGTCTTCGAGTACTCGATGACCATACATTAAAAAAATATATATATATATATACGCGTCGAATTGATAACCTCCTCTTTTTGTCGTCGGTTGAAAAAGTGGTTTTTATTTACAACACTCGCATAGGTTTCATGAAAAAACATATTTTCTGTTTCAGTTCCATGTATGAGGGGGGCAAAATTAAGGGGGGACCCTTAATTTTAAATATATTAACCTACCATGTTTCATGTGTATAGTCCTAATAGTTTCGGTATAAAATGGCTGTGATGTTCGGACGGACAGACGGACAGACAGACATGACGAAACTATAAGGGTTCCATTTTTTGCCATTCGGCTACAGTACCCTAAAAATTAATCATCGAAAGCTTCCAATCGACTGCGCAAAATTTAATAAATCGTTTTTATAATCGTTATTGCCAGAATAAGGTTTGTATTAAAAATATAATCTGAATCTTAGTACCTACGAACTTACATTGTATTATGTCAATTGGTCTATACAGTCCTCTCATATCTAAAAAAAAACTGTACCTATTATGCAAAGATTGTGAAAATCAATTATTTTTTAAAAAGAGTAATCGTGGAGTTTCTTACCGGTTCTTCTCTATGGGAAACGACCAATTTCGACCCGTGCACTAACTTCTGACGTTTTATAATGTCCGTGTAGGCCTATGTGATATAAAATATTTTTGAATTTGATTTTGGAATTCGGACAAAGTCTGCCTCAATGATTAAATCGCCATTAAAAAACAAAACGTTACCTCGAAATCGATTCGAAATTCAAACGACTCAAACAGAGAAACGTTATCAGCAGAGCGTACAAACAATTTTCTGCAATCACTTCTCTCGATGTGGACCAATTTTGTCTTGCTCCTTTTGTAATCGCACAATTTCTCTCCAATCGTAAGACGGTCGCTTTCTACCTCCACAGCACACATTACTACGTCTGCACTTATTTATGTGGAGATTCTTCATATCAATCGAGTTTCTTTCATGGAATTAATTTGTTATTGAAATTAGTTATGAATAACTGTCTATAAAACCGTTGCACGAAGGGAAATTGAACTTGGATCATCCAGTTCAAGCTTAAGCGTCGCTTTCCGTTTTTTTTATAAATTACTTATATAAATAATTACAATTATTAAAATAATAAAAAATATGCAATTCAAATTAAAGCTTGCGGCTAAGCTGATCTTTGCAAAGTTTCTTCTTCTAGACGTTCTGAGGCTGAAATAACAAAAATAAAATAGTTACCACTTACCAAAAATATAAACGTATGCCGCGCCATAATTCACGCAGAAAACGTAGGAATATATTAATTAATAAATCACAACACTAATTTAAAGTAGCACAATTCACCTGAACATTCAAAAACTTAATAAAAAATCAAATAATAAAAAAAATATTTAAAAAATTTTCTCCATCAACTTTCGAAATGGCGCGCTTGCGTGCTGTCAGCGTAACTTTTTTAAATGTTTTTTTTTGTGTGGTAGGCGCGTTCGCGAGCAGCCTGTGGTCACGTTTGGAAGTGTTCTACTACTTCACTACAACGCTGACTGGCTGCTAGCGGGACATGCAAGAGAACGGGAAATTGAAACTGCTTGGAGAGAGGACATCGTATAGAGCTGTTAATATACCACCATACGGCTTGATTTTCAAGTATGTGTATTTGCGGCGTGTCTCCATAGACAATGGCCCACCTTCTATCATGGACAACATGTCACCTATACACTTCATGATCTTATGTCTGCATAGCATAGTTTTAGTTAAGTAATATGTATTAGTTTATTTAGTATGTAAGGATTTAATTTGCGCGTAGCTGATTTTAAGCCAAATTTATTTAAAATATTTTTGCTTCCACTTTTTAAGACAAAGAATGCACCCCACCCAATAATTATTAAAAAAATTTCAAACAATATTTTGTGGTTTAATATTATGTTTCAAACAATTGTTTCCGTTGTACAACAGAGTTTACTACACAAACATTTAATTTAATTTGACGTAGCATTTTCCCAAATTTCGTAACTATCTAAGCTCACGGCGCTTACGGTGTTTCTTTCGTTCGTTTCGGTGTTTCTTCTCAAAGTAGTCAGTTAGGAAACACCGGTCTCATCTATACCAAACGCCACATAAACTTGGAATAAAAGTCATTGACCCTCCTACATTTTTGTTGACTAATTTATTTCAAAAAAGGAAATAAATACAAATCTGTCTTGAATCCACATCTATCGCGACCCTTTACATTTTATAGTAATGAAAAACAGTTAATTACTTGTTTTTCGGGTATCTACGCAGAGATATTAGAAAAAGGTCAATGTACTTTATTTCACGTTTATCTGGCACCTTGTATAGCTTAATTTATAACACTAAAATTGGCCAAGTGCGAGTCAGACTCGCCCATGAAGGGTTCGACGGAATCCTTCGTGGGCGAGTCTGACTCGCATCTACGCAGAGATATTAGAAAAAGGTCAATGTACTTTATTTCACGTTTATCTGGCGCCTTGTATAGCTTAATTTATAACACTAAAATTGGCCAAGTGCGAGTCAGACTCGCCCATGAAGGGTTCCGTAGTAACTATGCCAAATAACTTTGTATTTCATAGTGTTTGTATGAATTACAAAGTTATATTTGCGCTTTTTTTATTGATAATAGGCTTGCGCTTGACCACCATCTCACCTGATGATAAGTGATGATGTAGTCGAAGATGGAGCACGCCTAAAAGTAATCTATTCACTCTTGACTTAAAGACCCCTAGGTTATAATAATATAATAATAATAATATTCCACAACTTTTCACACAAC
This sequence comes from Tholera decimalis, assembly GCA_943138885.2. Lineage (NCBI taxonomy): Eukaryota > Metazoa > Arthropoda > Insecta > Lepidoptera > Noctuidae > Tholera > Tholera decimalis. The sequence goes on from OW964573.2 coordinate 757,968, forward strand.
GCCATCTAGTCCCAAACTAAGCAGAGCTTGTGGTATGGGTACTAGACAACTGATAAACATGCATATATATTTCTAAATACATACATATTATAGATAATTATAGCTATCGGGAAACACAGACTCCGGCAGGGAATTCCACTCCTTAGCCGTACGCACAATGAAGGTATTCCCAAAACGTTTAGTGCGTATAGGTGGGATGTCCACCTTGTAAAGATGGCGCATCGCCGTTTGTCTTGTAGTCCGATGATGGAACGGGCTCGACGGAATTAGATTGAATAAATCCATCGCACACTCCTCGAAATGTAACCGATAGAAAACCGATAGACTAACAACTCTTCGTTGATGTTTAAGGATCTGAAGCTTTGATTCGACCAGTTCTTTTTTTTATTACTGATGGGCCCACTCTAGACCTCGATCTCACCTGATGGTAAGCGATAGATGAGGTCTAAGATAGGACGAGCGAGCCCAGAAGATGCCTATTTACTCGTGCTTTAAAGGCTGAGAGATCATAAGACAGACAGACATCATCATTTGACCAGTTTATCGTTGCCAATGAGTCTTTTGGCCCGTTTCTCAATAGACTCAAGCGCGTCCAGACTTGGCAGATCCATCCTAAAGATGAGAGCAGTACTCCATACACGACCGAACCTGGGCTTGATAGAGATTGAGTAGCTGTTCGGGTGTGAAGTACTGTCTCACCTTTGCTAGGATTCCCAACTTTTTTGATGCTAGTTGAAACTTAGCCTCGATAAACGGGCTAAAATTGAGGGTAGAAGTTGGTGTTTTAGAAAATATGCTGTATCTCAAAAACTACTGTCTGTAAAATGTCTGTGACATTCGGACGGACAGACTGACATACAGACATGACGAAACTATAAGGGTTCTGTTTTTTGCTATTCGGCTACGGAACCCTAAAAAATGACGTGTAAAAGTGTTATTCATAACCAATTTACAAAATAAATATTTCATTTCATTTCATTTACGGCCTCATCTAGCTAAACATAAACCGCAAAAAACATGATGTGTAAAAGTGTTTATAACCAATTTACAAATATTTCATTTAATTACGACTTATCATTTCTCAAACACATAGTATAACGATCAAACTTTCGAGTTACTTGCACCCCTCGCTAGTTCTTTAATTTGTTTCGGGAAAACAAACAAATACTCAAATGTCTTAAACTAAAAGCATTATTTAAAAATATTGGCACAAATGTGTAGCGCACAACGGTATACACACATGTTAAGAATATAATAATACACGAGCAAAACTAAACTAAAAAACACGATTAAAATACAAATGAACTAGCGGACTTTAAAACAGAAGCATTAATTAATTGGATCAAAGATCTTTTACAGACCATTACTGACAGGGTGATATCAGTACTTATTATTTGTCCTTAGGTAGCTAATTATTACTCTCAAATAGCTAGCAATTACAAAGAAGTAAAAAAACTGTGAACATTCACCTTATGGTTTTCTTGTCACACTTAAAAGTCACAGGCGCACTGGGCAGCCACTCTATAGAGTTCCCCATAGCGATAGTCGCCGGTACTCGTAGTAGCTCACTGAATGGGAGGTGGTTGTAGGCCGAATAGTCGTCGTCCATTTACTAACAAGGTGGAACCAAACAAAAACTAGTTTTTCCGATCACTATGATACGTTTATTTACCCAGTCCGATGTTGGTTGCTCAGAATATCTATATTTAGAGAGTATTGAACCACTACCTATGTAAGGTAGTATAAGGAGTTCGTGGCTAAATAATAACAGCTTCACGGATCGATCTCCGAGGTTAAGGAACGCTAGCCGAGGTCAGTCCGTGGAGGGGTGATCAACTTAACGAATCAATATTCGTCCGTGCTCTCGAAAAGCACGTTAATTGGTTAGTCCCGGCAGGGCCGGTTTAACGATTAGTCAGAGTAGGCAACTGCCTAGGGGCCCCGCATCCACTAGGGGCCCAATGCAAGTGACAAGATTTATTTTTTATCGAACGAATTTTTTTTACGTGCGTGTGAATCTAAATATTTGTATTTACAAATTCTGGGAATTTGTAAACAAATATAATAATATGTATGTATGTGTAAGTCGGTTAAAATCATCCAGACATAAGACAACAGTCTATGTCGAGAATCGTACCCAGGCCCACGAGGTGACACCGATTTTAGCGACACACGATTCGGTCAGTCAAAGTAAGAAAGGGGGCCCGAGAATTCCGTTGCCTACGAGCCCCTGACAGGGTTAATCCGGCTCTGAGTCCCGGCTGTCATTAGTACATCTTTGACAATCGTTATGAGTAGTCAGAAGCCAGAAAATCTGACATTCGTCTTGCCAAGCTGTATCGTGTTCCTCAGCTACTGGGGTGTACAGGTCAGGTAGGCGGGCGCTTCGAACTTTTTTGTTAATTTCATTGATGAGACGTAGACCTAGATGAGAAGACGTACTGTCACTGACTCTGAAGTCCTTTCATATATACCTAGTTTTTTAATTGATGTAATTTAGAATTGTTGTACAATCAAGATATTAGCCAAAACTTCGTTATCTTACTTATACAACGTGTAACGGAAACCCCATATCTATCCAAAAGGACTGAAGACAACATCTGGTATGGAGTCTCTATGCAAAGTTTCAGCTCAAAATAAGTGACTCACAGAATTGACCCCAAATTGTTGATTTCGTATGTTTCTTGAATACCAATAATAATAAACGTGTCACATCACTATGAGGGTCATCACTTTCCACGTCACTTGCCAATAAAACGATAATTCTCTTCGTTCTTCTTAATTTGAAAATTTCGGTCTCTGGTATCAATATATTGAAATTTCTAATAACTTCCACACATGTACACATAGGATTAGAAAACCCTTGCCATGTCGTTTATAATCATCCAAAGAAGCCGTGCACTCGGTATGTATATACCCTTTAAATTACACGTTGTATAAAAGCTATTTTTCTTTATTCTATCGTTACTATTGTTTACTTGCGCCTACACATTATTCAATAGCAACAAAACACATGTACGTTAAAAATTTATATTATAAAAAAAATTTAGATAGTAAGTTTTTAAACTGACTTGGTAACTAACAGTATCAGTAGCATTGAGGTAATATGTACTACGTACAGTACATATTACCTCAATGATCAGTAGAACTTAAATCGGGATATTTACATACAAGTGTATTTATTGTTTCGAGTTAGCACGTAGTCCCTGCACGGGACCATTGTGCGTGAGCCGTGTCGGCCGTCACTCCACCCAGCCAACCTCCCTCCAGAAGCAGATCAGGTCTCTCGCTCTATTCAGGATGTCTGTAAGGGAATTCAATGACCCGAGGGTTCGTTTCCGTATGTCGGTGATTTCCGTGCACTCAAGGAGCACGTGTGCCACCGTTTCCTCCGTCCCCATGTATGCCCTGCACAGGGGACTGTCCGTTATACCGATCGTGTGGTAGTGTTTGTTTAGTTAGCAGTGCCTGGTGATGGTCCCTGCCACCATTCGAATTAGCCATAATCACGACTGAACTCCCAGTTAATTCGATGATCATAGAACTTGCAAAAAATAAATAAACTTGTTAAAGACGAAGAAGTTCTATTGAGTATAGTTTATAATGTAAATGGGAAAACTTTGTCATTTCAGAAGTGCACCAATGACAAACGCCAAGCCATTATTTTTTACTAGCTTCCGCCCGCGACTTCGTCCCCGTGGAAAAAAAAATACCCCGATTTTGAAACATTCTTCATTACTGCTCCGCTCCTATTGGTGTTAGCGTGATGATATATAGCCTATAGCCTTCCTCGATAAATGGGCTATCTAACACTGAAAGAATTTTTCAAATCAGAACGGTAGTTCCTGAGATTAGCGCGTTCAAGCAAACAAACAAACAAACAAACAAACTCTTCAGCTTTATAATATTAGTATAGATTTTCGGATGAACACGCTCTAGACTTCACACACCTGATGGTAAGCGTTATTATTTTTATTTATCCATCACTAGTCGTTCCGATAGAATAGATCAGTCGGGTCATTCCACAATCCCCATAGACTTGCCCCATCAATGGGGGAATTAGTGTGACAGTCCAGATAATTTTGCACGCGAGTAATGCTGCGGGTAGAAGTCCCCCACTAATTGTTATTAATATTGACGCTTGAAAAATAAACGATATGATTTGAGTTCTGTTGTAGGCACATATCTTTGTGTAATCTATCATTACCAGTGCTCTTAAAACGGAAAGACACAAGGCAAAGATCGTGGGGTAAATGGCATGTCCTTTTTTTCTGGGTGGAAAAATCTACGAATGACTTCTCCTGCTCTGGTTGGAGCGGAGGGAGTGACAGACTTCTACTGACTAAAAATTTTTAGCTAAAAATAGAACCGACTTCCATATCAAAACACTACAAAGCCAAAAATAACTTTAATTTCGGAAGTCGGTGTTATTGGTTTTGGATTTTCCTTTTTTTTTCACACCGCCTTCCGAAATTAAAGTTATTTTTGGCTTTGTAGTGTTTTGATATGGAAGTCGGTTCTATTTTTAGCTAAAAATTTTTTTTCACGCTTTTTAGTGGGTTGGTTTGTAATTTATCTAGTTACAAAAGCCGTAATGTCAACAACTTATCACCTTTTACAAAATATTGCTTTTCCCGATGCATAGCCGTTAATTTTTGAGGAGTTCTTCTGGTATTTGACCTTCAGCTCTACATCACCATATGTATTGTGACGAGCATAAAGTGTTTAACATCCGTACACAAGTAATCGAATCGCAATCCACGAAATACTTATTATTGAGGAGTTTCAGTGGCCATCTGTGGTCTTCATCATCAGTTCAACTTCTCCAAATGGTACTTTTCGGAAGCAACTGCTCAAGGTACTATAAGAAATACCCAAAAGGCTATAGGTGTGCCTATAATATTTGAAGAGTTCCCTCGATTTATCCAGGATCCCATCATCAGATCCTGATTTCCTAACAATGGGACCAACTAGAAAGTATACCCATTCAAACGCAAAAAGAATTTTTCAAATCGGTCCAGCCGTCTCCGAGTTATGAGGTAACATACATAAAAAAAAAAAAAAAAAAAAAAAAAAAAAAAAAAAAAGTTCAAGACGAATTGTAAACCTCCTTTTTTTGAAGTCGGTTAAAAAACCCACCCTGTTCCCTCAGCAACCTTGAATTAGGGCCCAAAAATACAAAGATTCCACATGGATTACTCCTGATTCTCTCTCACAGACCTGTTCCCCAGGCCTGTGTACCAACAGTGGCAACGTAATAGGCTTACTCATATTTTCATTAAATAGTAGAAACCTATTTACTACTTGATAATTGATTGCTTAACACCCACCCCAAGGGCGGATCCAGGGGGGAGGGGGTCATGAGGTCATGACCCCCCCCCCCCTGGGCTGGGTCCAGGACCTAGGTGGACCACTAAATAAAATTTTTAAACATTGTTACTAGATAATACTCCAGTTTCTGTCGCTGTAAACGAATATCGGCAGTGGATGGCCAAGTGGCAGCGGAGTCAGGAAATACAAATTATATCTTCTTGTGACTTGACCACGATTATGTGACCCCTCCCCCCTGGCACCAAAGCTAGATCCGCCCTTGACCCACCCATCACTAATGAGAAACACGTAAAAAAACTAGATAAGTATATATGAACAACATATTATTGAGTTGGACATACAAAGACTAATCTGTAATTAGTCACTAATCTGAAAACAGACGATAAAAAAGATAAACAATGGAGATTGCAGCAAAAAACAAGAAAATTGTTGATTGCAATAAAACTGTCTCGGATAATTGTTTGTTTGGAAATGTCGGTTAATTAGGAAATTAGTAAGACCATGAATTAATCGTTTGTTTTCACAAGTAGTTGCCTGCGACTTCATCCGCGTATCACAAACACACATATCCCACATTCACAACACATTTGTGGATTTCATTGTATGGACTTTAAAAGAGACGTTGACCTCTGAGTTTGATTCAATGTTTTTTCTCAGAGTAGTCAGTTAAGAAACACCGGCCTCACCTAGTTTACATTTACGAAAAAAATGACGTGATAAAGTGTTATTTATAAACTATTTGCAAAATAAACATTGTTATTTCATATCACACATTCACATAGTCCTATGTGCAGTGGCGTATATGGTTTGACGACCGTGGCAAATTCAACGGAGGGGTCCCTCCCCATATACAAACGCTATTATAACCTAGTTTCTGGTACCAGACGTACTGGAAGCCAACCACACTTGTAATCGTCGAACCAAGAACTTCTTCCTCTGCATTTATTGTGCGCAAAGCCAAGGTGTGGAACTTTGGCTGACAGGCGGACAGGCATTGGCGTATCTAGAGATATTTCCCAGGGGGGGCCTGGCCCCCAGTAGTAGAAGCGATTGGCCAGATTTTTAAAATTTTCAGCCATAATTATTTGTTAGTAAAAATTCTCGGGTGGGCACCAGACCATTCTGGGGTGGGCACGGCCCACCCGGCTCCCCCCCTTCCTACGCCTATGCGGACAGGCACTCTTGACCTCGATCACACCTGATGGTAAGTGTAAGATGAGGTCTACGATCGAACGAGCGAGCCCAGAAAATGCCTATTCACTCTTGCTGTAAAGGCTGAAGGGTCATATCTGGCAGGGATCACAGAAGCCGGCAGAGAGTTCCACACCTTGGCTGTGAATTTAATTATTTAAAGACATAACTAAGTAATTAGTATTTTTTTTAACATACATTTCTCTATTATTTTTATTGTTGGTACCAATTCGCCTGAATGTAAAGAAAACGAATAGCACAAAGGCCTAGAAGCCATGTCAAAATTATTAAAGCTTTATTTTTATTATGTTTTTTATGATAGGCTCGCGTTTCACTATCAAAACAATGTAAAGGGAACTAATAGATAGATAGATACAATATACTTTATTGTACACCAAAATTTAAACACAACTATTTAACAATTTTGCTTATTATTTATTTTTGCTCAATATTCGTAAATAAGTATTTTAATTAATCTTGTTTTGATAACTAATTTGTTCGATTTGACAGCTGTGACGTCACAATATGGCGCTTGGTCAGTCCTATTATTAGTTGAAACGCACTGTACACATTTTCCGGAGCCTTCAAAAGCGGACTGAACAACACGTCTAGCCATCGCGTGATGTGAACGAAACTTCCTTAAGAACAGACAGACAATCTTTCGCATTTATAATATTAGTGTGGATTCTAACACTATCTTCATGGAAAATAGTTTAATTCATGCATGTAAGTAGTTCTTTACAGAAAATTTTCCAAGAACAGACGCTGAGTCAGAGTTGTTTACTAATATCAAGTACTTACGATTCGGCGTCTGTTTTTGGAGAAACCGACAGAACCGATTAGGAATATTAATGCGTTGTATGTAATGTCATATCTATTGGCGTCTGTGTAAGATAAAGTGACAGGAAAACTAAGCGTAAGTACCTAATTATATGACCAAAAACTTAGGCTTATAGGTATTTCACGTACTTCATTTGCTTTTGTTATTAATCTTATATTATCATTTCTACTGTCACCTATAGGATAGGGAATCCTATTTTAGGTGACAGTGTATTTTCTTTGTATTTTTTTGATCATGGTGAATAAATGTATTTGTATTGTATCATTAGAATTTACGACATATTTACACTGAAAAAAAAATCGGTTACCCAATCGATTTTTCGGTTATATTCACCACTTTGGTTAGTAAAAATAGAGCCTATTATCCAAAGAAGTAAAACTAACTGAAAAAATAAAGTTGGGTTATAGATTTTACTGTGCATCTGCAACTGTTTTCTGGTCGACTATTCTTACTGTTTGTAAGACGAGCCTCAACACGGAAAATAAAAAAAAACTGCTTGTTTTAGTTAACGTTAATGTTCAAACAATTGAAATAACTGTATGCTACAATAACTGTTCAGAAGTAGTAAAAATAACTTCTACGATATTAGTAAAGCTCCGAAAACTGCAATACTTAAAAGGAACTGTTTGTTTCAGTAAACTTTGATGTTCATCCAATTGAAATTACTCTTTAGCTCTTTTCTGTTTGTGCCCATATCAGTGCACTATCAGTAATCAATTATTTTAACATAAAATTAAGTTTTATGAACCGTGGGTTTTTACTTTTTACTGTAACAATAGTAAAAAGTTTCGTTTTATTTTTTTCAGTGTAGTACAAGCATCCTCGCGGGCCTTCGCTCCCTTGGAATTTATCACGATATATATACATCTCCTTCGGGTAGTAACTAGCCTAGGACCTTCCTCAAGCTTCAAGCTACTTTCATACCAAATTTCATCCAAATCCACTCTGTACTTTCGAAGATAAGATAAAGTTTTTCGCTATATAATGTTGACCGTGAGTCCACGACGACGGTGAAGCTCCGCGTGACTGCTATTGGTATTGTAAAACTTCCCTAAACTTACTCTTAAGTATATAATATAATTATTAACTAGGTGTTCGCTATCGGTCGTATAGGAGGTTTTACCCGTCCCGATTCCGTCTCTTCTACCTTATAACCTACTCTATCCACCAGTGAAAGTCCCATAAAAATCGGTTCAGGCGTTCCAGAGATTTGCCCAGAAGTCCACCCCGAGTTTTAGTTAGTATCATGTAAATGTAAATAACTGTAACCGCTTGAGAAAACATAGTTATTTTAAAATCACAGACAGACATCAATTTTATTCATATGTATAGAAGATGAACTTTAATAAATCAGATGATAACAGTATTGATTTATTTATTAAAACTTTATGCAACACATTAAGTAAAAAGGCGGACTTAATGCCATAGGCATTCTCTACCAGACAACCATGGGTGAAGAGATTACATGGCAGGTGCATAAAAAAATAAACTAAGTAGATAATAATTAAAAGCATAAGTCTTATTACAAGTATATATAAACATAAATAACTAAAATAAACTTACATACATATTTATCATAATACATACCAAATATATATAATATATATTAATAAAAATTCATTGAGTAGGTATTTAATAGTTCATCAAGTCAGATTGAGATTGACAGCTGCCCACACAACTATAAGGCCGTGCGCGCACTGCCTTGCGGTGGCCGCAATTCCGGTAGTTCTACCGCACCGGTAGACTGACCGCAGTGCGCGCACTTCTATGACACTCCATACTTCACAAATTTTGCGGTGCGGTGGAACTACCGGAATTGCGGCCACCGCAAGGCAGTGCGCGCACGGCCTAACACCGACCTAGGTATGCAGGTCGTATGACATAAATACTACATTCATCGCGCCCGGGAATTCCCTTACGTTTTCCTTATGCGTGGGTTCCTATTTCTTTCGTACGTATAGCTTGCTTGTAAACTTCTATGAAGTTTTATAAAAACTAGAAGCCTTTAGACTTAAAAAAAAAAAGCTAGTAGTTGCTACTATTTCCTATGACTACGGCTTTACAAGGAAAAACAACAAAAAATAATAATAACGAAATCACAGCAGAATAATCCTCCGTTTACACACAGCGTCCCGCCGTCCCGCGTCCATATAAGCGGCGCGCACTGCGAGTCGCTTCAGTGCAAGTTCACTAGAGACGAGATGAGTTGGTGTGTGATACTGTGTGCCGTGCTGGCGACCACGCAAGCTGCCCAGCATCACCATGGACAAGGATCAGGTGATTATTATTAACAATTGAAAGAAAGAAAAAACGTTTGTGTTTCCTGATAGCTATAACCTGGGAGTCTTTAAGTCAAGACCAACAGTGAATAGGTTACTTCTAGGCAAGCGTGCTTCATCTTCGACCACATCCTCGCTTACCATCAGGTGAGATGGTGGTCAAACATAAGCCTATCAAATATTAAAAATAAAACCGGTCAAGTGCGTGTCGAGCCACGCGCAGTGTAGGGTTCCGTAGTTTTTATAACAGCCAAGTGCGTGTCGTATTCGCTGACTGATCGTTTCGTACCATGCTCTAACTAAAAGCCAAACATGACTACCTAACTAATTTGACTTCCTATACAAATCCTCACCTGATCCGACAATTTCGCACGGAAAGTTTTAATTTTTTTTTAGAGATTTGTATAAAACTTGTCATAGCCGGTGTTTTGAATTTAAATACAGACACAGAGCTACACTACTCAATCGTCACAAGAAGCTAGCACGATACAACTGGCGCTTAGCGCCATCTATCGACATTTCTATAGAGTTGTTCGAAATTTTCGAGTCACTATTACTCGTCGACTATTACTCGTAAACATGTAAAGCCCACTTATGTGTGATAGTTTTCCTTTAAATTTCGTTATATATAGGTACTACTGCCGTGACATTTGAATTTCTAACTACAACCGTTTAGTTGATAGAGGGGGGGGGGGGACACTTGACTCTAACGAAAATTGGTACTTTAAAGCTTGATAAGTCACGAACGGTTTACTTAATCAAGAAACGGTCTTACCAAACCCCTAATATTTTTGAAAGACCTATCCAACGATATCCCTCACCATGGGAAGAACGAAAAAGAAAAATATCATCCCACTTTCCATGTATGGGAGGTACCCTAAATAATTGTTTTTTTCAAAATTTTATTTTACCACTTTTTCGGCGTCATTAACGTGTATACTCATGCCAAAGTACAACTTTCTAGTACTAATAGTTTTTGAGCTAAACCACGGACAGACGGACAGACAGACGGACATGGCGAAACCATAAGGGTTCCTTGTTGACTACGGAACCCTAAAAAACGGTTATTGACACTTGCCATAAGTACACACAGAAAAAAAAAACAAATAACATGATATTATTATTAAAAAAAAATTTGCCAAGTGCAGGTCAGACTCGCCCATGAAGAGTTCCGTAGTAACTACGCCAAATAACTTTGTTTTTCATAGTGTTTGCATGAATTACAAAGTTATATTTGCGGTTTTAGAAAATGTCCTATAGGACATTTGAGATATATCTCAAAGACTGCTGATCCTATCTCGTTCAAACTAATTTTCGTTGGAAGTTTTTATTGAATCCTACAGCAATATATCTTTTTGGAAGTGCATATCTTTTAAACGATTTTATTTTTTTGACTTTAAGTAAAATTGTTTTTATAAACCTTAATGTCATTTTTAAAGACCTGTCTATAGACACCACATACGATAGGTTTGATGAAACAAAGAATTTGTTTCAGTTCCATGTACTTATGGGTAGCTCCCATTAATTTTATATGTTTATTTAAATTTTTGTATAAAAAATGGAGTGCGGTTCACAGAATACATCTACCTACCAAATGTGTAGTCCTAAAAGTTTCGGAATAAAATGCTTGTGACATACGGACGGACAGACAGACAGACATTACGATTCTATAAGGGTTCCGTTTTTTGCCATTCGGCTACAGAACCCTAAAAAATGGTTATACATACATGCCACAAATACACACAGGAAAAAAAACCTCATATTATTATTTAAAATAAACATTAATTCATACTTAACTAGCTTCTAGTCGCGACTTCGTTCGCGTGGGAGAGTTTTCCCGCGTAAATCTCAATCTTATGGGAATTCCGTGATAACACGTACCCAATGTGTTATTCCAATATCTCAATTATATATTTACCAAAAGACAATGCCCAGATTTGGCCAACCTTGGACAAATTTTCAAAAGATAATAAGACAATTTTTTTAAATAGTTATTATTCGTATAAGTTGTATCGCTAACTAACACGCCGTTATCATAACAAATTAATAAGTAATTAAATATACTATCAATTCGTATCTTATTGTTCGTCCAAGTTTTGGGCTGCCATTATAATACAATTAATTTAAATTCCATTCCAATATTTTAAATCACCTAATCGATTACGGAATCATTAATAATTATAAAAGCAACTATGTTTATAAACACGTCAGACCAGAGATCATAATTATAGTCTACTTACGCATAAAGATAGATGTTAAAATCACTAAGTGAATTCACATTACTAGTGATCTTTTAAAAAAACGATATTCGATGCAACTAATCGATTATATTTCAAAATAAGTCAACATTTAACATTATCCTGTCAAAGACGATGGATTTAACATTTTGACAGTACAAATTGGCGTGCTAATCGACAGTACTAATCGGAACGTATCTAAAGAGGTACATTCATCTCTCTCTAACATCAGGTGTAACTTATGGTGGAATTTATTTTCTTTCCCTGTCTTTACGCATATCAGACAGAAAATTACTACATATGTGTGTGTTTCTTCCCGTTTTTGAGAGCCCTGCTTTGTGGGAATATGACGCGTCTAATTATAATAGTCATTGTTAAAACTGGTTTATTTCCAAATGGCGACTTAATTACTTAACTAATAAGTACTAAAAAATAACAGCTTAAACTATAATTCTATAATATATTTATCAGTATCCACTGTATGCCAGGATTGTTCTAATATGTGGGCCTTTCATTCAGACCCGTTCGGTATTTTTTGCGTGAAAGAGTAACAAACATCCATCCTCACGTAAGTAAGATATAAAAGTGAAAGTTACTCTATTTGTCATCTCGTCACGTCTAGTCTAAACGGCTGCACGGATTCCTATACGACTATTTATAGGCCTTACAAACTATTTTCCCGCTCCGGGCTTCGAACCCACGACCCCTAGTGCAGCAGCCAATCCCTCAACCACCGCCAAACGCAATTTCTGCAAGCTACGGTACATTTTGTCTAAGGACCACAAACAACTCGATCACAAAAAACTAACGAGAAAGAGGGTAGACCGATTCGTTTGCTCATAAACGTCCACCCGCAATTACTTTAGTTCATCCGTGATCATGGGGCTTGCAACAGTGACGAAATATGGGAAACTAGAAACAATAAGTACACATGATAAATACCCTGTTTTCAGTTCTAACGATTTCCACACAATGTAAAAATTGTTTATGAAATACATAAATCGATAAATCAAGCAAACGTTGGTATACCGTTTCCTGGTGGTATCACTATTCACTATTAGTGGTGGTTGGCACTCGACAACAGCCCGGGGAACTTATTGTAAATAAAACAACTATCTCCGTAATGAGCAAGTACTATATATTCAAAAAAATCAAACTGATGTCATTCATCGGCGGAGAATCTTAACACCGCGTTATAATTTATGGCGCTCTTTACTAACAACGCCATCTATTAAGCGTTCGAGTAAACTTGCGATCAAACTCGCGATCGAACATCCCGCCCACCATGGACAGAATGTCCAGAATTTAGTTTAAACAAAACAAAACTAACTGACCGCCCACCATGCGACAACAATTCGGTGGGAAGTTAAACACTAGTGGACTGTATGATTTGAACAACTAAATAACAAACATAAAAGAACATAAATTCTTAATGATAACCTTAAATTGTAATTTAACCAACGATTACATAATCCTTAACATTAATAGAAACAACAGTAAACAAGAACTTACAACTATTTATAAGGTAAGCACAAACTATTGGGTGATAGGCAATACAATTAACTTTGACACAGGTCTTTTTATTATCGAACCCTTGCAGCGCAAAGAGACAACCCTTGTGATGTTGTCCGAGCCAGTATGCTTTTCTGTAATAACACCGTAGAGCCATCTGGCAGGTGGAAGATCATCTTCCATGACCAACACTACTTCACCCAACTTTGGTTCTAAGGTTTTATGAATCCATTTGTTCCTTTGGTGGAACTGACACAGATACTCACGAGACCACCTACGCCAGAAGTCTTGAACCATACGTTGAGTCAATTGCCATCGTCTTAACGTACTGATATTTGAATTTTCGAAGTTAATTTCGGGTACGAGAATCAAAGGCTCGCCAACCAGAAAATGACCCGGTGTTAATGGGCATGGATCCTCTGGGCTAGTACTGATTGCAGAAATAGGCCTGGAGTTCAGACAGGCCTCAATTTGAGCAAGTGTTGTTGCCATTTCCTCAAAAGTGAGTGTGCTTGTACCAATTACTCTTTTGAGGTGGTGTTTTGTTGACTTCACTCCGGCCTCCCAAAGACCTCCGAAGTTCGGAGAATGAGGTGGAATGAAGCTCCAAGTTGTCCCGTTGGTTGCCAACCAATCGGCAATATCAGCTGCTATGCTGGACCTTTCGTGGCGTAACAGCGCCTTTAATTCCTTGTTGGCTCCAACAAAGGTAGTGCCATTATCACTCCACATCTGACCACAATGGCCTATTCTCGCTATAAAGCGCTTAAAGGCTGCTAAAAAGGCTTGAGATGTCATGTCACTGACGACTTCTAAATGTATGGCCCGAGTAGCCATACACACGAACAAACAAATGTATCCTTTGGTCGAGTGATAACCGCGACCCTTTGTAGGACGGATACTAATAGGACCTGCATAGTCAACGCCACTTCTAAAGAAAGGTCGGCTAACATTGACCCTAGCAGAGGGCAATGACCCCATTAAAGGATGTACAGACCGAGATGAATGACGGATGCAACTGACACATTTGCGCACGTATTGTCTTACGACACTCTTTGCATTTATTATCCAATATTTGGATCGTAAATAATTAAGAACTAACTGAGGCCCACCGTGCAACGTTCTCTCATGAGCGTCAGCGATTAGGAGGTGAGTTAAATGTGACTTACGAGGAAGAATTATAGGATGCTTCGAGTCTTCGTGAAGGTTGGCCCTGTGCAACCTACCGCCAACTCTCAAAATCTGTTCCTGATCCAGGTATGGATTGAGCGAGGTAAGTACTCCTTTTTTGTTTACTTCTCCCTTTGTCTTGAAACTATCTATCTCCGATTCAAAATGTTCTCCTTGACATAATTTAATGCAGGTAAGTAATGCCCTTTGAATTTCAGAAGGTGTTAGAAATTTACTGAATTTAGTGCTATAATTTTTATTTTTAAACTTTAAGAACCTTTTACAATAGGCTACTACTCTTGTAAGTTTTCTAAGAGACGAATATTTTGAAATTATGGTATCCTCACTTGTTTCCTTTACTGCTATATTGCATGCTACTACTGATTTCCTCTCTTCTAGGTTAGTTTCTTTAATTTCCCTTCTACTATAATTAATCTCTTTATTTTTCAGCCAACTAGGTCCCTGTGTCCACAACTCTAGGTCAACGCACTCTGCAGGATTCACGCCACGCGACGCGATATCTGCAGGATTATCATTGGACTGGACGTGCGACCACTGACTATTTTCCATAACGGTAAGTATTTCAGACACTCGGTTGCCTACAAATGTTTTCCAGCGGCTGGGGTGGATGCTCAACTATGCGAGCACCACTGTCGAGTCAGTCCAGGCATGCATGTATTCCTTACAGATACCCAAGGTGTCGGAAACTTCACGCAGAAGTTTTGAAAGCAGCAATGCGCCGCATAACTCTAAACGAGGTATGGATACCTGTTTGACAGGGGCCACCTTGGTCTTAGCTGCGATAAGACTAACATGAACTCGACCATTAGCATCAATACACCGAACATAGACAGCGGCTGCGTAAGCAACATTAGATGCGTCAGAGAATCCGTGCAACTCTAGCAAGACGTCGAGTTGACTCGTGTGAATCCACCGTGGCAGACGGAAGTTCCTAAGATGATAAAGGTTGTCTCTATAACTAAGCCATTCCTTTAAGAGGAGATCTGGAAGTACCTCGTCCCATTCGGATCCCGCTAACCACAAGCGTTGAATAAACACCTTGGCTGTTATTATTACCGGCGCGAGCCAGCCAAGAGGGTCGAATAAGCGAGCGATGTCAGAGATTACCTTTCGCTTGGTTATGGAGGTTTCAGGTGGAGGAAGTTGCACAACGTATCTAAACTCATCTGACTTTCTCTGATAAGTTAATCCTAATATTTTTGTGAGCTCATCCATCTTAATATCGAGATTGTCCTGCCCAGCAGTATCCTCATTCATTTTGGATAACAATTCGTCACTGCTGCTGGACCACTTTTGAAGTTTGAAGCCCCCACGAGCTAACAACTGATTCAGCTGATGATAAATAAGTTCTCCCTCAGCGGCAGACTGACAGCCCGTTAACAGGTCATCAACATAGAACGATGTAAGGACTCTGTCTGCCGCTAGAGGAAAGTCACTTCCTTCGTCTCGAGCTAGTTGCTGGAGAGACCTGACCGCTAGGTATGGCGCAGAGGACGTTCCAAAAGTAACACGCAGTAACCGTATATGCTTCAGTTCAGCGTTTGGATTGTCGCGCCACAGAATGCGCTGATAATCAGCGTCCTCGATTGCAACCTTTACCTGACGGTACATTTTCTCTATGTCTGCAACCAAACTTATGGGGTGACATCGCCACCGCATGATAGTTTGACGCAGCTCGGGTTGTAGGGTTGGGCCAACCATTAACTCTGTATTCAATGATACACTATTGTGGCCTGAACATGAAGCGTCAAAGACGACCCTAACTTTAGTGGTGCTTTTATCCTCACGCACCACCGCGTGATGTGGTAGGTAGCACGCATTCTTACCTAACTCTATTTCGGGAACAACTTCAGCATGTCCCAGATCAATATACTCATTTAAGACTGCACTATACTGTGTCCTAAATTTCGGTTCTTTTACTAATCTTTTCTCTAGGTTGATAAAGCGCCTACGGGCAATGACCTCTGATCCACCAGACGTGCAACAGGGTAAATCGGTTTTGAATGGTAGTTTTACGACATACCTCCCAGTCGCGTCGCGTTTGGTGGTTTTGGAATAGAAATCCTCGCATTTTTGTTCTTCTTCAGTAAAGATCACGCTACGAACTGAGGGCTCTGACTCCAACTCCCAAAACTTACGCAAAAGGTCATTGACATCCGCTGACTGAACTACAGTATGATAACATACTGACCTAGAGATTGCCGACGATGGGATCTCGCCTGACAGGATCCATCCCAAATGAGTCTTCTGAGCGACTGGAGATCCCGGCGGACCCTTGACTAAACCGTCCAACATAACTTCTCCGACCACACGCGTACTTAAAAGTAAATCGATTTTCCCTGGCGTATCGAAAGTCGGATCAGCTAATTTTAAGGACGAGAACGAAGCCGATACCTGAATAATCTTCTTTTCTGGTAGATGAGATGTGAGTTTATTCAATACATACGCATCTACATATAAGACAAATGTGGGATCTACACGAGACTGTAGTTTAAACCTAACTATCCACTTAGAGGGCATTGAGTGTCCCTCGTCATCGCCTAGTCGAAATATGTCAGTGCGAGCAGGTGTTTTTCTCAGTCCAAGCAACTGTACTGCAGCCTCTGTGATGAAAGAGACTTGAGAGCCCTGATCCATTAGAGCTCTTAACACAACAGCAGTACCGGTTCTCGACTCAACGTTGACCAAGGCTGTGGCTAGCAGACCATGGTTGTGAACATCCGCAAAACAACAAATGGGTTTGGTATCGCTTTGACTGGAAGAGGTGGCTGCATTCGCAGCTACCACCTTCGTTTCTGCTGAACTGTCAACAATTTCAGCAGCATTAGCAGTTGATTTTGGGTGAAGCAGTGTGTGGTGCTTCTTCTTACAAAGGTGACATTTGGTACGCTGACGACAAGAATAGACGGAATGGTTCGTCCCTAGACAGTTGTAACAAAGCTTACTGACTCGGGCAAATTCACGACGCTCATCACAATTTTTCTTAGTAAATTGTTTACAATGACACAATTTATGATCGCCAGAACATAATACACAACCTTGAGAGGCGACATGAAAAGATTTGGCATTATTTTCACTTTTAGCACTTTTGTTTGCTTTAGGGTCTAAATACTCTAAGGCCCTAAACCTAGACTCCATAAAAGTTTTGAACTCCTCAAACGTTGGTAGGTCATCGTTAGAACTTGAACTAATTCTTAATTCCCACAATTTACGGGACTCGCTGTCTAATTTCTCTGAGCTTAAATATACAACAATTGCATCCCATGAACTAATGTCAATACCTAGACTGCGTAAACCATACAAACAATCAACCGTCGTGTCTAACAACGTTTTAACATTGGTCGAAGACTCCTTACTAATGGACGATTGATGGACAAGCCGTTTGAGCATACAGTTAGCTAAAAATCTTTTATTGTCAAATCGTTTGTTTAGAATTGACCAACACTCATTGTAATTAGATGCAGTTACAGGAATGTGTCGAAGCAACTGTTCTGCTTCGCCTGAGAGATGACCTTTTAGATAATGGAGTTTTTGAACGTCATCTAATGTTACGTTTTTATGAATTAGTGACGTAAATAAATCACGGAATGTGACCCATTCAGAATATAGCCCCGTGAACGTAGGCAAACTAATTTGTGGCAATTTCACATTTGAATTATTTTGCGTGGAATGGTTATTATTGCTAGAATTAGCACTTTTAAGCGGACAAGTTTGTTGTAAGTGCTCCTTTAATTCGGACTTATATGATATGTACAACTCTTCAGTTACATCATATATTTCCGCCGAAAAATACACATTCTTTTTTAATTCTTCGTCGGTTGCCTTTTCTATGATGCGCATATGCGTTTCAACAAATTGTTTCCACTGTACCTCTAAAATTTCTAATCTAGTCTCAATGTAACTTTGTGTGAGTCGATCTTTGGGTGATTTTTTAAAGTTAATTCTACCTTTTTCTATTACCAATTTGTTGTTAAATTGCAATTTACTCAAGGACTCCATTGTGTACAAACGCTACAGAGGTATTTTATTTAATAAATCAATACAATGCAACCGACGAAAAATCACAAGTCTATAAACAAAATCGTTAAATATTTAAGTGTTTTATTAAACACGATAAGCATAGAACATATAATAAATTACGTAATTAATATCGAGAATTAATTACGTATCAAATGCAAAAGAAATTTAAATTTAGACAAATCGGGCATAGTTTTCCCGCCAGAATACTTTATCTGCAATTTATTCTAAGTCTACTACTAAAATCTTAAAAGTCTCGAGCACTTTGTATTTTCACTAAACTGATCTTCAAAATTCACTGAGAGAAATTTAAAGTCTACCAATTAATTACATTGGGTTGAAACTCACGGTTTTGTCTGCCAAACCTTCTCCAAACACGTCGTTGCTCCTATGTCACTGCTGGTACCGCTGAGTGTGTCGTCACTGGCCGTGACGTCACTCTTGATGATGTTGCTGATGTCCCGTTGCCCTCTGGACTCTGCTGTTGTCGCTGTTGCCGCACGAAGTGAGCCTCGATGCTGGTGGCGCCCCCTGGCGGAGCCGGCTGCAACCTCGCTGCTGTACTCCGCTGATCCCCTACACACACACGGGGATTTACAGGCACTTCAGAGCGATCCACCCTGGTTTCTATGCCTCACCAGACGACACAAAACTGTCACTTCACTTGTCGACGCGATTACACTTTTCGCAATCCGACTCGGTAGGACCAAATATGGTTGGCACTCGACAACAGCCCGGGGAACTTATTGTAAATAAAACAACTATCTCCGTAATGAGCAAGTACTATATATTCAAAAAAATCAAACTGATGTCATTCATCGGCGGAGAATCTTAACACCGCGTTATAATTTATGGCGCTCTTTACTAACAACGCCATCTATTGAGCGTTCGAGTAAACTTGCGATCAAACTCGCGATCGAACAAGTGGTGTCTCTATGGTTGTTTGAATTTGGTAGAGTGTTTTTTAGTTTTACACACAGTTTTAATAAATAAATAATCCCTAAGAAAGAAACACACAAATGAATACATTTTTATTTAATAAAGCTTCTAAATGGCAGACTACATAGTTAGTTTATAATACCAAAATTAATAAGCATATTTATTTACTACTTATAAATTTTAAAAGCTACCGCCCGCGACTTTGTACGCGTAGGAAGGTTTTCCCGTGTAAATCCCGATACTATGAGAATTCCGAGATAAAAACTAGGCTATGCGTTTTCCAGGATGTCCACTAACTACTTACCAAATTTCATTCAGATCTGTTCAGTAGTTTTTGCGTGAAAGAGTAACAAATCAAAAAAATATATATTCTCAGTATTTTTCGCATTTATAATATTGGTTAGATAGAGGTAATTGTTTGTGTGTAGGTCCGGCCAGCAGTGCATCGACCCCTGAGCCGACAGCACATAGCGTGTCAGGACACTTCCGCGGCTCTTGGATGGAGTCGCGGCGCGGGAGGCGGTTCCAGGCCTTCCGGGGCATCCGCTATGCTCAGCCACCAGTCGGGGAGCTGCGCTTCCAGGTCAGTAGCACTAGGGCACAGATTATTTTAACCCTAGGATGATAACAGGGGTGCTCCAACACCCCACGCGAGCAATCACTAACTCCATTTAGATATTGATTGATCTCAAGAAGAGTGTTCTTTTAGTTTGTTTCAAGAACAAAAAGTTTTATTTTTCATTAAATAGAAGTTTTTTATTTATTTTCTTATCATGGTGTCGTTGCACCCCTGTTACTGTGCGTGTTCATTATGTTACTATCGTAAAGTTAAAATGTTCCAGAGTTTGATGTTACCTGGTGATAAGTTCATTATTATTTGCCACCAAAATCTATAGGTACTTGTACTAATATTATAAGAACAGTTTGTTTAAAGGCGCTAATCTTCGAAAGTACTGGGTTTATTTGGATGATATTTGGTAAGGTACTAGCTTGTAGCTTAAGGACGGTTATAGGCTACTTTTTACCCGACTGCAAAAAAGGAGGTTATGTTTTTATCGTGATAAAGTACACGGGAGTTTCTCGCGATTGCTGGTATTTTAAACAGCTACTTTCCGTGTGAATGGGAGAATACTGTAGACTCTTGGATTAGTTTTTCAACTTTTACAAGTCATTACAGTTTGTAACCACCTTCCTCAAGCTTCAAGTTACTTTCATACCAAATTTAATCCAAATCCACCCAGTAGTTTTGAGGAATCTCGATATGTTTACTAATACAAACACTCTGTCTCTGACTCCGTCTGAAATATGTGCGTTGACCTCCGCAGCCGCCACAACCGATAACCAACTACCCGAGCGAGGTGGACGCCACGCAGGAGGGCCCCGCGTGTCCGCAGCCCGTGTTCGACAACTACCCCGTGCACGAGGACTGTCTCCGCCTCAACGTGTACTCGCCAGCGGGGAACACGTTAGTACCACTCATTTATAGGCTTTCTTCTAAGAACTAGTTCATGGAATGTCAAAGCTCCAGAGCCTCGAACTTCGGCGACGACTTGCAAGTCTATTAGTTACATTTCGGGGAGTGTGCGATGGAATTGCACAATCTAATACTTTACTCAAAAGAGCACTACAGTAAAATCTACGGTTCCATCAAGCCCGTTCCATCATCGGACTACAAGACAAACGGCGATGCGTCACCGTTACATGGTGGAAATCCTACCCATACGCACAATACGTTTTCGGAATACTTTCATTGTATGTACGGCTAAGGAGTGGAATTCTCTGCCGGAGTCTGTGTTTCCTGATAGCTATAACCTGGGGATGTTTAAGTCAAGCTTGAATAGGTTAGTTCTAGGTAAGCGTGCTTCATCATCGCTTACCATCAGGTGAGATGGTGTTCAAACGCGAGTTTATTATCAATAATATAGTAATCGGGTGAATGCTGGCTTTTTCATGGAGTCTTAGTGCTAAGTATATTCTATTCGTGCTTGTTGGTCCATATCAGATCTCGAAACTTCCGTTACTTTTTTTTATCCATGAGAAAAATAAAAGCCATCTATTCACTCTTGACTTAAACACCCTCAGATTTTAAAGACCTGTTTCTGACGACACTGTAAGTCATCAAAATTGCTGTTACACAAAAAATATTCAGTCAGTCTCTGTTGCTTGGGGAGCGGCAAAAGTCGATAAGTTTATCCTCTGCTGCTAAATGTGAAATGAGCTGTTCTCTGACGCACCATCCCCTGGTCTCCCTGCAGTACTAGCAAGCTGCCCGTGCTGGTGTTCATGCACGCGGGCGGGTTCTACTCGGTGTCGGGGCGCAGCGACGTGGCCGGGCCCTCCCACCTGCTGGACCGGGACATCGTGCTCGTCACTATCAACTACAGGCTGGGATCGCTTGGTAACTACATACTCTTTACTCTCGCCAAAACCGGGATAATAATCGAGGCTGACTGAGAGAATTAACTTTTAAACTATTCATTTAATTTAAGTATTAACTTGGTAAATGTGGGGCTCTGCACAGATATTACGATAATATTTATATGATTGACGAAGACGCGAAGCATCGACGACAATGAGCAGTCAGCAGTATTGACGGGCCGGATAGGGCCATTATATGCCGAGTGTGCGGGAATTTCCTTTCGAGATACCGCAGCATGCCCACTTATTTAGTGTACCTTTACACCGGTCCAATTATGAACAAAATGCTGTTATGACTCAACTGTCTCGCTCAGGTCTGGATATATTCAAGTTATCCAAGGTATTGTTTCGGAAATCTGTTGTAAAAATACTCACCAGTAAGTGAATAATATTCGTATAATATTTATCAGTTGTTATATTTCCTTTTGTTTTAGTTAATAAGTTTAAATTTTTAGAACTGCTCTACTTTCTAGTTTTATATGCATGCTGTGAAACTCTGTAATAGACTTCAGAACCCCATGTGACATTGTTACCATATAATGAGCATTGTGAAAAAAGCTGTTGAGTTTCCTATAAATAAATGTACCTAGGTGTTAGACCATGAAAATATACCCA